>PVHP010003906.1:0-75103 GCA_004024765.1 Zapus hudsonius | reverse complement strand
GCCCTTGTCATGGTTTGATACAGGTGCCCCCCACAAACAATTGAATGTGTTCTGATAGATCGATCCTCAGCTGATGGCAGTTTGGGTTTTACAACCTCGATGAAGCTGTGTTGTTGGGGGCGGGCTTATGGGGGTTATAAGCCAGCTTCCCCTCGCCAGTGTTTGGCACACCTTCCTGCTGCTGTTTGCAGTGCTGTGGAAGAGGTGATGTCCAGCCCTCTGCTCATGCCATCGTTTTCCCTGCCAGAATGGAGTCTCCCCTCGAGTCCGTAAGCCAAATAAACCCATTCCTCCACAAGCCACCTTTGCTTGGGTTCTTCCTAAGCAGCAACTAGAATGATGACCCCAACAGCCCTCCTGCTCATTTCCTGGGATATAGAGGGAGCATGTGCTGCTTATAATTAAGGGACAAAGGAATACTGCTATGCTTTTGGTGTTAGTACATAGTGTCACAGTTTGGTGTCTCTGGGTCTTTCCAGGAGAATCTACCCCTCTTTAAGAGTACACACTATTTTTAGGCCTATTTCTCCTTTCTTTTTGCCAACAAGAATAGTCCTCAGTCACATAAGGGTAAAAAAACTAAATTCAGCTGTGGTAGATTAATGCTGTAAGAACCCCTCCCATCCCACAGAACTTTTGACTGTGTGACTGTCACAACTCCCATAAAGAAATGAAACCTCCCCCCCCACACACTTCAAATCAAGGCCACCCTTATGACTAACTCCACCAATAGAATGAGGTAAAACGGATGCTGTGTGGCTTCCAGACCCAGCTCGCATTTCTGTTTTGTCATAGGGCAGCCACCACACAAAAAATTCTACCCACTGGGAAGATGAGTGAAAGGTGAAAGGACACAGAGAATGAGAAGGCTCAGCATGTAAATTGTTCTTGTCATACTAGCCATGCGTAAAACCACTAGAACCTTCTAGCCTACTGCAGTCAACAGATGTGTGTGAGGTCAGGAGTGATCAACTGAAGACCAGCCCAGCCAGACTACGTTGGGGATGTTTCTTACACGGCATTAGATGACTTCAGGATCAATGAATTTAGGGCTTGCCAAACCTGAATAATGTTGTAGAACTGGCTCATCAAAGGAACATGTACAATAATTTAGAAGTTAGAATTAAAAAGTCATCCACCACTTTCTGTTAGTTTTAAAATTAATTAATTAACTTGTTTTTGAGAAAGGGTCTCATGTAGCTCAGGCTGGTCTCAGACTTGCTATGTAGCCAAGCCTGTCCTTGAACTCATGATCCTCCCATGATCCACCTCGCAAGTGCTAGGAGCATAGATGCGCACCGCCATGCCTGGCCCATCCACTACCTCCTGACTCCAGAAATACATCACCTTAGTCATGATCCGGACATGATAAACCTGTACTATCTGTTGACCTCAGAACTGTACCATTGTGGTACATTTTAGATTCACAAAATGGTGATCAAAGTGCAATCATCAGCTTTCCCTAATGGTTAGTTCTGGAATCAAGATTGTGCAGATGCATATAAGTAGCAAAAAGTAAATTATGTCTGTGGTAGTTTGAATGGATGTCCCCCAACAGATTCAAAAGTTTATGAAAGCTTGTGAATAATTCCAGCCTTCTGGCTGGAGGAGGTGTCGCCTTGGCCTGGCCTCCTAGGGCCTAGGCCTAAGGTATTTCTAAGGTGGATGTGAAATTCCAGGGATACATATGCAAAAAGCAGTGTGAGCTGAGGCTTGAGGTTCCTGCTGATTTGGCTAGTTAGAGTTGGAGTGTGCTGGCTGGAGGTGCTGGATGGGTTTTTCTCTCTGCTTGGATCTGTGAAATAGAGCCAGCCCCTTTTGCCATTCTGAAACTTCCCCTGGATCTGTTATTTCAATAAATACTTTCCTCAAAAAACTGTGCCTGGTTTGGAGATTCATACCAGTGGCATGTGGCTGACTATGACAATGTCCGAACCTCAAGCTGCAAGGGAGTCTGGGAAATGAATAGCTTTTTAGCTTATGCATTAAAGAAAGTCACAGAAGCTTTTAATTTTTTTAAATTTTATTTTCTCTCTCTCTCTCTCTCTCTCTCTCTCTCTCTCTCTCTCTCTCTGTGTGTGTGTGTGTGTGTGTGTGTGTGTGTGTGTGTGTGTGTGTGTGTGTTTGCAGCAGGGACTCTTGTGGCTGCACATGCCAGACCCTTGTATCATTTTTCCCATCAGGCTTATGTGGGTGGCTTGGGAATTGAACCTGGGCTGGTAGATGCCTTTAACCACTGAGCAATCTTCCCAGCCCCACTCTTTACTTTTTATGGTCTTTTTACTCTATTTTTTAAAAGACAAAATAGTGCCCACATATAAGAGAAGCTCATTAAATATGAGCTAAAAGGGTAAAAATACAGTTTGATAAAGGGATAATTTAATGATGGTTTTTAGTTAGCCAGAGTATGACATCCTGCATGCCTAAATCCCGTGTTTCTGTCACTTCACTTTATGAATATTGTCATGGTTTGATCCAGGTATCCCCCACAAACAAATGAATGTGTTCTGATAGATCGATCCTCAGCTGATGGCAGTTTGGATTTTACAACCTCGATGGAGCTGTGTTGTTGGGGGTGGGCTTATTGGGGTTATAAACCAGCTTCCCCTTGATAGTGTTTGGCACACCTCCCTGCTGCTGTTTGCAGTGCTGTGGCAGAGGTGATGTCCACCCCTCTGCTCATGCCATCGTTTTCCCTGCCAGGATGGAGTCTCCCCTTGAGTCCATAAGCCAAATAAACCCATTCCTCCACAAGCCGCTTTTGCTTGGGTTCTTTCTGCGCAGCAACTTGAAAGCTGACCGCAACAAATATATTCTAGATTCAAGAATTTGTTTTAGAACAGCACTTTCCATCATCACTATTACTTCATAACCATCCCCAGACATGTTTAATCTGTTTGTTTGCAGTACATTTTCATTAGAAAATCAACTGGGGAGGGTGAAAAGAAAGTCCTGAAGGCCAAAGTCTTCATCATTCCCACCTCCCATGGCTTCTGCTGTCATTTCTCTGTGCAGGCTTGTTCTCCAGGATACTGACAGCTTGATTTCTCTGGGTAATGTCACACAAAGGAAATTAGCTCAGTATGTCTTCTACTGAATTCCATCTGTAGCTCAGTGTTTTAAGGTATTTGTGAACATAGCTACAGAGCAATTTTGATAAGACAAGGCAATGTTCCAATGCCCGAAAATATTTCCCCTAAAGAATCATTTTATAAAAATACCACTGAACAGCCTGAAAATCCACCCGTGTATGAGCAATCTCCTGTAATATACAGAAAGCTTTTCAGGTGTCACAGCCATAATGGCAGGTGGTTCCGCTGGGAAGAAAAAAAACATGGCAAGGGTAGGGAGACAGAAAGCAAATTGTTTGGATATTCTGGGTACAACTTCCCTCAAGTGAATCATTCCCATATGTCTACTTTTTCCTTTGCAGAGGAAGTGATCTGTGTGAATGGAGATATAGAGATGCATTCTGGTGGACAAACTTCAGCAGTAAGTTCAATTAATTGCTAGCTATTTATCAAGCTACTTTTCCACAAATAGCAAAATGCAAAATTTGAACATGGATTTATACCTGCTTTTGCTTTCCTCATATGAATACACAATTATGAATTCATAATACATATTATGAAAATTCACTAGTGCTCATTTAAAATTCAGTTCAGAAGCTGAACTACTACATAAATATAAGATTGGGCTGGGGAAATTTCTCAAAGGTTAAGGGCACTTGCTTGCAAAGTCGCTGGCCTGGGTTCCCTAGTGTTAATGTAAGCCAGATGCAAAAAGTGGCACATGCATGCATTTGGTGTGCATTTGCACTAGCAAAAAGACTCTGGAGTCACCCTTCCCCCCATGAACACCCATGCAAATTAATAAATAAAATATTTTAGGGCTGGGGAGATGGTTCAGCAGTTAAATACAAACTTACAAGAAAGCCAAGACTATAGAAATTTGCAAAAGGGGCCCTTTAATTTGCTGTTTATTTGAAGCATCTCTCCAGGCCCATGACTGGATTTTGAAGTTGAAAACCTGAGAGAATTTGTCCTTGTGCTGGTGATGGTACTTGCCTAGTGTGAGTTGGGTCCTGAGTTTGATTTCTAGCATAGGGGGTGGGGAATGTTAAAAGAAATCTCTGTCCTAAGTTTCATAGCTATTGAGGAATAAATATATCTCAGTTTAGGTCACTTAGGGTGGTAAGAGAGATCCCTACACTGAGATGAGAAGACCCAATGGCCAGTTTTGAGTCTTCTTACTCTTTGCGTGTAAGATTAATAAATTTAAAGAAATATTTTTATTTATTTGAGAGAGACAGAGAGAGAATGGGCACCTCAGAGCCTCCTGCCACTGCAAAGCAACTCCAGATGCTTGTGCCACTTTGTGCATCTGGCTTTACATGGGTACTGGGGAATTAAACTTGGGTTGTTAGGCTTTGCAGGCAAGTGCCTTAATCACTGAGCCATCTCTGCAGCCCCAAGATTAAGATGATCTACCCCATTCTCTCTCTTTTCTGCTTACATGTACCTCCTTTCTCTCTCTCCCTTCTCTCTCTCCCTTCTCCCTCTCCCCTGTTATAATAAAGCCTTAGATCCAAGGGGGAAAAAGATTTTTTTCTAGGTAGGCATGATTTTGCACCCTTGTACTCTCAGCACTTGGGAGGCTGAGACAGGAGAATAGCTGTAAGTTTGAGGCCAGCCTGGGTTAAGTAGTGGGACTTTGTTTCAAGAGGTCAGAGAGAGAGAGAGAACAAAAGAGAGAGAGAAAGAAAGACAGAGACAGTGAAATAGACAGAGACAGAAAGATTGTCTTAATTTGTGAAATGTAAATAAAATGATAGCTCCAAGGAGACCGATGATTAAAGGATGTGTAAAAGCTCTTGATAAAGTATAAAAGCATGATTCTGCTAATTTTTATCTCAGCAAGTTTGTCCATTGGATGACAAAATCATTCTTTGAGTGTTGGAAGAAAAAAATCTTTAGCTAAAGATTTAAGAACTAAAAATATTCAACCCCAGAGGTACCACAGACATAGACTAATTTTTTCCATCTGTGCAGTTTAGGGTAGATTTGGCATGCACTCAATACCAGGCAAGAAAGAAACTATGGTTTAGCCTGCTTTTAAAGTTTAAAAAAAGAAGTAGAAAAGGAAACTATTTCCTTTTATGAGCATGAATGTTAAAATATAGAGCCTTCATCGAGTAATTCACTACTGAAGCAAGATCATTTGATCTATATCCTCCCCTATTTCCCCACACCCCCTACTTGGGTTCTCTCTCTCTCTCTCTCTCTCTCTCTCTCTCTCTCTCTCTCTCTCTCTCTCTCTCTCTCTCTCTCCTCACCCCCATGTAGCATTGCATGTCATGTGGCGTGTGTGGTCAAGAGGCCAACTTCAGGTCTCAATCCTCTCCTTCCACCTTGTTTGAGGCAGGGTCTTTCCTTGTCCACTGATGGGTGAATCCAGCTAGTTGGCCCATGAGTTTGCAGGCAGCTCTTCTGTCTCTGCCTCCCTTCTTGCTTGCTGGAGGGGCACTGGAATTACAGACACTAGCACTACAGCATCCTGCTTTATGTGGGTTCTGGGGATCCCAAAACAGGTACTCATGCTTCTGTACCCAGCATTTTGCCCACTGAGTCATCTTCCCAGCCTAGTTAGCTATTGTCTATATCATGGTGTATATATTATGGTTACTTCTTTTTCACCAAAGGAAAGCAAATGTAATAAACATTTTATTTATTTGGAGAGAGAGAGAGAGAGAGAGAGAGAGAGAGAGAGAGAGAGAGAGAGAGAGAGAGAGAGAGAGAATGCTATTGTGTTAAATCTCACCACTATGTAGTCTCCTGCTCAAAGCTTTAGTACCTCTACATTGCTGTGAGGTGAAGTCTCTAAAGTTATCATGGCATAGAACATTCTTAAAAGTGTCATCTTAACCTTCCTTGTTCATTTTGACTTCTAAATTATTTTGCTTTTTTTGGTAGATGTGTGTAGCATGTGTTTGATGTGCACAGATGTGTGACCTGTGCACACACATTCACACATGTGGAGGCTGATCTGAGTGTTTGAGATGGAGTCTCTCACTAAGCCTGAAGCTGTTTTGAGTCAGACTGGCTGACCAGCAAGACTCAGCAATTCTTGGGCTTCCTGTCCCCACCAGACTGGGGTTATAAATGTGTGTGGCCATACCTGCCCACTGTTTATGTGGGTGCTGGGGAATCAAACTGAGGGTAAATCAGGCCCTCCTGCTTGTATAAGTGTTCTTCCCCATTGAGACATCTTCCCAACATCTCTTGAGAATATTTACCTGGCAAGGTATAGGGACCCACTTATAATGTCCCAAATAAGCAAGATACTTTTAATCTTCTGTCAGTTTGTTTGCATGATTCTCTGCCACAAACTCTCACCCCAGTTGGTAACTCCTGTGCTTCAAAGCCTGTCTCAAGTGGTAGGCCTTCTCTACAGCTTTCTCAACCCCAACTCTCTTCTGTTTCTCAGGGTGACTGACTGTTCATTGTCTCTGGAAGCAAAACACTTTAAGTGTGTCTTAGTTACCTCACTTGTCACCATGCATTAGATCCTGTCACCAACTCCCTGCATTCTCCCTGTTGTCAAGCACAAGTAGCTCATTGTGAAATTCTTGTCACACAGTAGGAGAATAATATAGATTAAATCAAATATTAAAAGATGGCATAAGCATGGGGGACTTTGGGGGTGTGTGTTTGTAGAATGTTTGTATATATATATACATGTTCATGTGTGTGAGTGCAGGTGCATGCATGATATAGTGTGTGGGGGGGGGGTCAGAAGACAACTTTTAGTTCTTGCTTTCCACTTCATTTGAGGCAGGATTTCTCCTTATTTACCACTGTTTTCCAGGCTAGCTGGCCCGAGATTGTCTGTGTTCTCCCTTTTCCCCTTCCAACTAGCTCTAGCATGCTGGGATTACAGATGCCCTTGACAGCTTTCAGCTTTTACCTATGTCTGGACTTGAACTCAGGTACTCACACTTGTGCAGCATGTGCTTTTCCGCTGAGCCACCTCCCCAGCCCCATAGGTGGATTTTAACATAGGAATCATGCTAGAACTAGAAAGCATATGTTATTACATACATGCATGATTCTGCTTTTGGTCTTGCCAGAGTGCATGTAATTTACTTTTATTTAAAACTGTGTCATGAATATATTTCTCTAGATAAAAATGTATGAATCCATTTGCTACTTCAAATGGGCTTTCCTATAACACAATCAGCTAAAAGTAGCTGAGTAATCTGAAATATTGTCCAGCTGTAATGAAATCATACTTGGAACTTTGATCATTCTAACTCTGTCTTGCTTTTGCTACTCAGAGAACCCTCAGTCCTTTGAGGGCCTGAGCTGAACAGGAACCAGATGAACTCTATTGAATCTTAAATTTCAATTTTAACATTCTCTACTCTTAACATTAAACTTTTCTTCTTTCACTGAACAAGTCAATTGAAGAAATATATAATGTACTAATAATTTATTTTTTAAAAATCTTATCCATATGCCTACTTTGTTCCAGAACAAGAATTTAAGAGAGCCAGGCCTGGTGGCACAGACCTATAGTCCCAGGTACTCAGGAGGCTGAGGCAGAGGATTACAAATTCAAGCCTTCCTGGGCTACAGAACAAGTTCATGGCTAACCTTGGAAACTTAGCAAAACTCTGTCATAGAAAAAAAGTAAAAAGGAATAATAGGGATCCAGTTCAGAGCTTGTTTAGTAAGAACAAGTACATAGACTCAATCCTCAGTACCTGACTCCCCCAAATACAGCCAATAGAATTTAAGAGGTTAAAGAAAAATCTGAAAACAAACTGTTTCATATTCATTCCTTAGGTTCTTTGTATGCTCTCCCATCATTGCTGCTGGTCAGCATAAGAGATGTGTAGAAAAGTTATCCAGGGGTCTGGAGAGATGGCTCAGCAGTTAAGGTGCATGCCTACGAAGCCTAATGACCCAGGTTCAATTCCCCAGCACCCATGTAGTCAGATGAACAAAGTGGCACATGCATCTGGAGTTCATTTGCAGTGGCTGGAGGCCCATTCTCTTTCTCTCTGCCTCTCTTCTCTCTGTGTGTATAACTAACTAACTAACTAACTAAATAAATAAATAAATAAAATATTTTAAAAAGTTATCCAGGTGTTAGCATTTTCTGAAGCACCTTTTACCCAAGTCTACAGTAAATACTCTGTCAGTGCCTACAGGTCACTTTAACCTTCAAATTTCTCACTTCTTCTTCAGGTTAAATAATAATGTACTTAGCTAGCCAGCATGCACCTTGGCTGAGTGAGACCATGACTAGTTCATGTCTCAGAATAGTCTCAGGTTACCTCGTGGGGTTTTCATTGAGGGATGAGTGGGTGAAATTTATACAGCACTCAGAATAGTTGGCACTCAATAAACCTTAGTCCTTCTACTTCTACTTTTTTTGGTAAGTGGGTTTAATTAAAAAATTGAAGGCAAGATGGCTTTATTTATAAAACTTTATTTATAAACCAACTTTATTTATAAAATCACAACTCAGTCTACTTTGATATTATTATTAACAAAATGCTAATAAAGACATAAAATCAGAATTCAAAACTATCCCAATTTTTATCCATATGAGGCTCTGAATACAGTCTTTAAAACATAAATAAACAAACAATGACAAAGAAAAAACTCTTCATAGTACATAATGATATAAGTAAACTACTTTTTGTTTCTATTTTAAAGTCTGGACCCAAGCTGCACATCTAAAATTTGTTAACCACAGGGAAAGCCCTGTGGGATGGGATAACTTAAAGATAAAGGTTGACTTTCTCTAGCTTTTATAAGCCTCATCCATAATGGCTTTAGAAGAATGCAAATAGACAACATGGCGAACATTATATAGTGAACATTTTTTTCTGACAAATTCATTTGTCTAACATCATGCTGAGGAATCAAAGGATTCCTCCACAAATTTTTAAAGTTTGAATTTATTCTGAAAGCTCATCCATAAAGTCTTGCTTCGTACTAAAGCAGTTATTACCAATTTAGCACAGGATAACCATGGAAACCTAGCAGCCTGCCCTTTATTTTTAACTCCCTGTAAATACTCACTTAGCTGTATATTTGTATGGGTCATATGAGGGGTATTAATGTTTTTCTTCTGGGATTTTAAAATCAACAATATCTGGCATCAAGTTGTAAAGGTATCTGAGTGGCATGTGAAAGACTTGGATTTGAAGTTAAGACTGTACCTGTACTGGGCAGAGGGGTGGGAAGAGGAGGCAGGAGAGGCAGAAGCAGAGAACAGCTTTATTGGCTTAAATTAAACTGAGTTAATTAATATGAGATAGTAAACAAATACATCAATAAATCCTCCATTTTTCCAATTAAACAGTTACTGACAAATCTTCCCTAGCAACATTCAAATTGACCCACTAACATATTTTAAACAAAAAAGGTATAAAAATATTACATATGCATCACAATTCCATTCATCGAATATACTCTTCTGCTGAAATATCTAACACGTCTTCATCTGTACTCTCTTCTGTTTCTGGCAAATTGCCCCAAAGCAGGAAGTTTACACCTGAAAATAAGAGGTCATAAAATTCTTTACACGTTGGGCTGGAGAGATGGCTCAGCGGTTAAGGCACTTGCCTCCAGTGCCTAAGGCCCTGGGTTCAATTCTCCAGGACCCACATAAGCCAGACCCACAAGGTGGTGGCCCTGGTGTGCTCTCTCTTTCTCTCTCTCTCTCTCTCTCTCTCTCTCTCTCTCTCTCTCTCTCTCTGCTTGAAAATGAATAAATAAAATATTTTTAAAAAAGAGTACAACCTTTAAAAAAATTCTTTACACGTCAAGACTCCTTTTAAAGCTTTTTTTTTTTTTTTAAGCAGGATTTATCCTAGCTCAGGCTGACCTGAAACTCATTATGTAACTCAGACTATCCTCAAAGTCATGGCCATCTTCTTACCTCAGCCTCCCACCTGCTGGGATTATAGTGTGAGGTACCCACACACCCTGCTCATCTATTTACTTTCTATTCTGTATTCTACTGTGTGACTCTTTAAAAAATACTGAAAATAAAGATTATCATTCATCCCTTCCTTTGCACCCAACTTGCATAGGCACTCACCAGGACATGTACATGGCCACCGCAATGACAATAATCAACGGTCTCACTTACTGGAGAAAGATAGTCTAATCAGGCAAGAAGTTATCATTTGTTTGATGCTATGGAGTATAAAAATTTCTAGCATACTATTTTCTGTAGCGTTTTACAGAAATGCTCCACTCCCACTCCCTCAAGAATCAGCCTTGACAACATGGCACTGAGGAGCTGGCAGACTACAAGGAATTCCTAGGCGAGAATCTTAATGAAAGCAGAACCCATACAAGGTAAATGGAGACCTGAATGCTCTTGGATTTGGGGACATTTGCCCAAATTCTAGGGAATTTGAGCTATGATTTCCTAAGCCTTTTTGGGGAAAGTGCTGGGAAATTAGATTTATATGTGAAGACTAACCTAGAACTCAGACCTCTTGGGGACCTTTTTAGTCTAAACATTGCAGCATTTCATAAATTTATATATGCGTTCCTTTGATGTTACCTAATCAGGTGATTCAAGGACAGTTTCAAAGTTATTAGAAACCTCCTTTGACAAAGCATCTTACTTTAATCACAACATTAGTTACAAAGGGGACGTTTGATATTTTTGGAGTCAATACTCAAGAGCCATGAATGTTCAGCACAATTGGTTCAAAGGAGAAAAAATAAACTGGGAGACTGGATCTGACAGAAGCGCCACCTTCCTCTCTCTTTTGAGAAGCGAGGAAGGAAATCCTGTGATACATCTGTTTCTCATGGATTAGATTCAGTGCAAATGAAAGAATGTTGGGCTTTTATCTTTGAAAAATTGACCAATATTCAAAAGTAAATCTAAATTGAAAAAAATCTCTACCCTGTGTTTTGAATCCTGTAGAGCAGGAAAAACAGTATCAAAGCACAAACTTCTAATGTGTCCCATGAGTAATACAACCATAACACTAAAGACCTAAATTAGGTGCCTATATCTGACTTAGGGGAGTTCGGAGAGTCTTTGTTTAAAAATAGTCATCTTAACATATAGAATTTTAAAATTAAAAGCCCCCAAGTGATGAGTTGAGAGCCACAGTTGAATGTCAGCCAGTTATTTTTTTAATCAGTCTATAAAAAAACCAAACTTAATTAGATCATTTAAAAACCCTGATAATGAGCTTGCAATTTTGGTCTAGCAAGGCAGATAATACTTTAAAAACATAGGCTTCTATTTGGCTGATGATTTGGTTTGATTGGTAGAACGTGCTTGCTTAGCATGCATGAGGCCCTCGGTTCAATCCTCAGCAGCACCACATAAGATAACCACAGGTGAGGTGGCACATGCCTGTAACTCCAGCATCTGGGAGGTGGATAAGGAATTTAAGGTCATCTCAGCTACCAGAGTGAGTTTGAGGATACCCTGGGCTTCACAAAATCCTGTCTCAATACATATTATATTATTGACAAGCTATACCATTAAGATCCTCAATGTCAACTTGATGTGTTGTACAAATAGATATTATACATTGGGAATAAATGTCCTATAACAAATGTGAATGGCTCTAGACAATATAAAAAGTATTAGATATAGACCCTTAAGAACTGGTAACATATTTTCTAACTAAAATAAGTATAACACACTGATGTTGAATATTACCATTGACTAAAATTCTGTTATGACTTATTGATATAGGTGTTAAAATGTCTGTTCTTATCTTGAAAAATCACCAAATAGAGTCTACTAATAATTTACCTCCTTCTTCACTACCCTTGCCTTTTTCTCCTTTCCTTATACACACACATACCCTTGATTATCATATCTAAAAATCTTTAAACAATTTTCTGTAGTCAGAATATATATCAAGAAAGTACCTCACAACATTAAACACCTTAATTTTAAAAGACAAAGAAGCCAGGTATGGGTACATATTCGTAATCCCAGTACTTAGGAGAATAGGAGTTTGAGGTTAGCCTGGGCCATATAGTATGACCATCTCAAAACAGTAACAACAAAAATAAAAGAATAACACAAAGACCAAGATATTCAACTAATTTGAAGGCTTTCAATATGATGGTAACTAGTGATGAATTCTGACAAATGGTATTTTTTCTAAGTGATTATCTGGGGAAAAGGGACTGATTTTCACTTTTGCTGTCCCAATCTAGCTGTGAAAAGAAAGTCTCAGAGGAAACCTGAAATGACCCATTGGGAGGTTCCCCTCAGGTGTTGATAGAGAAATGTTATAGGGGAATGTCTAAGCCAGTTTTCCTCACCTGTGGAGTCTAGTCTGTTGATACCATAAACTGCCTGGCTGTGAAACATCCAGAAGTGTCCATTGTTGCAGGAAAGGAGACAGGAACCACATGGAACAATCACATGATAGCCTACAATGTTTCCACTAAAACAAAGAAAGTAACAGTTAATAGATGCCAGGTAACACTTGGCCCACAGAAGCATTTTATGTAAAATTTTATGTAAATAGAATGACCAGCAAGTGAGACCTGTTCTTCTGTAAGGGAAACAATACTAACATATTCTTACATTCCTTTGCATATATTATTGTATAAATTCTCTCTTTGGAAGCTAGTTCTGGATGTGATTTGTTGTGTAAAGTACCCCAACCTGATATGCTATACAGAAAAAATATATATTCAATAAATTCAGATCTGTGGGTAAAGGATCTGCTGGCCTCAGGACTGTGGCAAGATGAGTTTTTATATTTCTAGTTGTATTCCAGCACTTAAAAATGGTTTCCACAGATGGAGGATGGAGGGCCAGGAAGAAAGCACGAGTCCCTGTAAACTAAACTCAAGCTGGCTGCTCTTATTTTAGTTGTGGTGTTTTTGAAGGAATTCAGAATCCTTAGCCCCTAGAGAATGTTGAAAAATTTTTTACTGTCTTCAGCTGATTACCTCACCAAGCACCTCACTCTCACATTTTTGTTTGTCTTTTACTAGTTAGTTTCATGCTAAATAGAGTGAATGTACAGGGAATGTTTTTTTTTTTAATAGCACCATGAACTTTTTTTATTCATTGAGTTGTAAAAATTCTTTTTATTATTTTGGCACCCTGTGAGATATAGGAGTCAGTTATTTTTGTGAGACCCTATAAAGAGTGCTATAAAATATATCAGCATATCCAAACTATGTCTTTCAATCATAACCCACTTTGCAAGCACATAAATGAAAGTAAGTTTTTCTTGGACCGGAATTGACACTTATTTGTAAAGCTATATTGCAAGAGTAAACTCTATGGCTTCAATTACCACCTATTTCACTTAAACATTAATTCATGTAACTACCACTTATTGGGCATCTACTATATTATGGGCATTGTTCTGGATGTTAACAGCTGGTCATTTTGCTCCCTCATTCAACCCCTTCAAGCAGCTTCCCATTAGCCAAAAAGGAAAATTAAAAATCCATCTAAGGCAGAGCTATAGCTAGGAATATGGTTTGAAGCTATTGAATAAAATACTTTTCTGCTATAAGAAACTGGAAAAAATGAACACCAAAGCCAGGTGTGTTGGCACACGCCTTTAGCCCCAGCACTTGGGAGGCAGAGGTAGGAGAATTGCCATGAGTTCGAAGCCACCCTGAGAATTCCAGGTCAGCCTAGGCTAGAGCAAGACCCTACCTTAAAAAACAAAACAAAACAAAAAAATCCATCTAGACCAAGGTCTAGGTCTGTGCTGTCTAAACAGCCGACTGAGCACTTAAATGATGGCTGGCCTGAACCTAGAGTTAGTAAGTGTAAAAGATACACTCGATTTCAACAAGTAAGAACAAAGCTTAGAAAGTATAATAGTCCATTTTTAAATCATATGGGTGGCTTATAGATTTCCACTAGACAACAGTGCTCTAGATTATTGGGACTCTGAGATTTCTAACTTACTCATACCATTCTCCCCATGTGCTCACATCTCAGCCACTCTGGCCACCATCTTTTTGTTCTTGTAACATGTTAGACTTCTTATCATGGATCTTCTCATTTGATATTCTCTCTGCCTGAAACATTCTTCCTCTGGCTCCTTTTCATCCTTAGGATTCAGCTCAGTGTTACATCTTTATGAGATGGCTTCCCTGACTGTGACATATAAGATAACTATCAGCCACCTTCCCAAGTTCTATTCTTATTTATCTATTATTATTATTATTATTGTTATTATTATTATTACTTTCTTTGGAGTACTTTCACTATAGTAAATATTTAATTTATTTTTTTTTAAATTTATTTGAGAGAGAGGGAGAGAGAGAAAGAGAAAGAAAAAGAGAAGAGAAGAGAGAGAGAGCAAGAGAGGCAGAGAGAAAGAATGGGAACACCAAGGTCTGCAAATGAATTCCAGATACATGTGCCCTCTTGTGCATCTGGCTTTATATGGGCACTGGGGAATCCAACTCTGGTCCTTCTGCGTTGCAGGCAAACACCTTAACCGCTAAGCCATTTCTTCAGCCCTATTTTATTTATTTTAATATCATATGAACTAATTATGTCCCCACTAGAACATTGTGTCCACAGGCCAGTAACTTTACCTCAATTCTTACTGTGTTTTTAGACTCTATAGCATGACTAGCACATGGGAGCTTCTTAATGAATTCAAGTAGTCACTACCACGTAACAGGCTGTTGACTTAAATTATTAGGACTATAATTTGTTATCCAAACCCTGTTTAAAAATCTAAACTTTCTTCTCACTATAATGGGTATAATGACAAATTTGATCTGAAGAGATTGCTCAGTGGTTAAAAACACTTGCTTGCAAAGCCTGATGGCTCAGGTTCGATTCCCCAGTACACACATAAAGCCACAAGCCACATGTGTCTGAGGGTCATTTGCAATTTCTCAAGAAAATAAAAAGAGGGCTGGAAAAATGGCTCAGCAGATAAAGCACTGTGATATACAAGCATGTGTACCCGAGTTTGGAACCCCAGCAATCATGTGCAAAGCCAGACACTGCGGCAGGCCTTTGAAATCCCAGCTCTGCCTATAGCAGGAAGGGAAGCAGAGACAGGAGAACCACTGGAAGCCCAGGGACCAGATATCCTGGCAAAAGCAGTGATGAACAACATGAGACCCCTCAAAGGAGGTGGAAGATGAGGACCAACACTTCAAGTTGTCCTTCCACATGTGCCTGGTGGCAGGTACACACGTACACACGTACACACACACACACACACACACACACACACACACACACACACACCATACATGGTAAAGAAATAAGGGAGAAAATATAGAAAGGGGAGAAAGATAGGAATGAAAGAAGAAGCTGTGTATGGCGGTTCATACCTGTAATCTTAGCAATAATTAGGAGGCTGAGGCAGGAGGATTGCCATGAGTTTGAGGTGAGCCCAAATGAATGAATGAGATCATGTCTCAAAAAACCAACAAACAAGTTAAGTAAGGAAACAGAGTTTCTGAGGCTTAGGGCTTAGGGGGTTTGCTTGAGATCATACAGAGAGCAAGGGTAGAGACAGAATGCTGACCTGATGTGTGTGCATGTGCAGGTGCACATATGTGTGTGTGTGTTTGTGGAGGCCAGAGGATAACCTCAAATATAATTCCTCAGGAATGTTGTCTTTCACTGGCCTGGAACTTGTCAGGTAGGCTAGACTAGCTGGCTAGAGAGCCCCAGAGATCCCTAGTGCTGGGATTATGAGCATGCCACTGTGGCCTGGTATTTTTATGTGGGTTCTAGGGATTGAACTCAGGTCGCCATGCTTGCAAGTTAACAACTAAGGTAGCTCCCCAGTCCTCAGATCTGACGTTTTTTCTTTTTGGTTTTTTGAGGGAGGGTCTCACACTAGCCCAGGGTGATCTGGAATTCTCTATGTAGTCTCAGTGTGGCCTGAAACTCACAGTGATCCTCCTATCTCTGCCTTCCATGTGCTGGAATTAAAGGTGTGTACCACCACACCCAGTCTAGATTTGATTTTGATGAGTTAAAACCCCAGTGTTACAGTGTTTCCTCCTAGACTACACTATCTTATTTAGGGGAGGGGGAAGAGTAGGTATACTTGTGAGTATACCTTGAGGAATTATAAAATTGGATACAATGTGCAAAAGAAGTCACAAGATCCCAATAAACAATAGCTCTAAGTAACAAATAGTCATATCAAATGGGCCCTATCAATGCTTGCTGTAGGCCATGGAACCTTTCTGTGGGCTTTGATGTTGGCATCAACCTTCCAAACCCAGACTATCTAGAACAGTGACACAAATTACCATTTTAAACACGCAATATCCTTCAGTTTACATTTGCAGATTTCAGTGAAATAGCATCTTCCAATGAAGTCCACTGCACTGGAACATAAAAGTTTATAGTTAGTCAAATATACCACTGAGTCTGATCATCACCATTCTGCTTGACTTGAAATTTTCAGTTCAAAAGTGTTAAGTAGCTGGGTATGGTGGCCAGCACTAGAGAGGATAGAGGTAGGAAGATGGCCGTGAGTTCAAGGCCACCCTGAGACTACATAGTGAATTCCAGGTCAGCTTGGGCTAGAGTGAGACCCTGCCTCAAAAAAACAACAGGAAGAGGGGGTGGAAAGATTGTGAGAGTCGTGGTGGGGGAGACTGTCCAGAGGCATGGCACCCCTCAGTAACAACATACTTGGGCCAGGAGAACCGGGCTGAGTACTAGGATATCCAGGATCCCTTGCCACAAGGACTAATACAGACAGCCCACGAAGGAGGATATCCAACTGATCAGGGATGGGGAGGGGGGGGAATTGGGGAATTTGGGATAAAAACGCATTGTTTGCCCACTAAATAATGTAACTCATTATGGACAATAAATATATATTAAAAAAAAACAACAAAAAAGTATTAAGCATGGTCACACTGTTGTGAGATTAATCTCCAGACCTTTCCTGTTGCAAAACTGAAAAGCTACATGTAACAGCTTTCTATCCAGCCCCACCTCCTGCTAGCACCATTCAATTTTCTGTTTCTAGTAACTTGACTACTTTAGATATCTCAAATAAGTGCAATCATACAGTATTTATTTTTTTATGACTGGTTTATTTCATTTAGCATATTGTCCTCAAGGTTCATCAACACTGCAGCATGTGGCAGGATTTTGTTCCTTTAGGGCTACTTTGTAAGTATCCATTCATCATTTGCATTGATGCACATTTACACTATCTCTGCCTCTTGGTTATTATAAACAATATTATGAACACATGGATGTGCAAACATCTCTTCAGGATGATGCTTTGAATACACACACACACACACACACACACACACACACACACACACACATATCCCAATGTGGTATTTATTGGATCCTGTGCTTAATTTTTCTTTAATATTTTTATTTGCAAAGGAGGAAGAGACAGAGTGAGGGGAAGAAAGGGAAGTAGGCAGGGAAGGAGGGAGAGAGGGAGGGGGGAGAGAGAAATATTAGATGCACCAGGGCCTGTTGCCACTGCTAATGAATACCAGGCACATCTGGCTTTACACGGGTACTGGGGAAGAAAACCCAGCCACTGGGCTTTGAAAGCAAGAGCCTCTAACTGTTGAGCCATCTCCCCAGTCCTATGCTTAATTTTTAAAAGACCACTAAATTGTCATTCATAGTAGCTTCACTAGTTTACATTCCCACAGCATGCAATGTCTCCACATTCTCATCACCAAAAGTACTTTTAATTGTGATTTGGCACAGATTTTGTGAATTCAGAGCTGGACAAGACTCTAAAGCAGAACTGTAATTCATTTTGTAAGAAGTAATATTTGAGTTTCCTATAAACATCTGGCAAACCTTCTACTAAAAAAAAAAAAAATCTAATGTGGCCAGGCGTGGTGGCATACTTGGGAGGCAGAGGTAGAAGGACTGCTGTGAGTTCAAGGCCAGCCTGGGACTACAGAGTGAGTTCCAGGTTAGCCTATCTTGAAAACAACAGCAACAACAAATCTAATATGCTCACTGATTCACATACATCCTACCACATTAATCCACTGCTATTTTAACTCCAACAAAGATGAATAAATAAAAAGACTCCATTCTATTCTAGACTAACCTATAGCAATTCACCCCAGACTTATGACAACAGCCACTGTAAAGATTAATGGATTGATATTTTAAATTTATGTTACTAAAAAGAAAAAAACTAGACAACAAATCATAGAGCTTTTGTATCACACAAGTTCACATACACAAACTTAAAACTCACCCATTTATCTTAGGGCTTTGCAGTCAGGAATCATTATCCTTAAGCCAATTTACAAAAGATTTCAAGGGATGAAGAAGTCAGAGGTTTACTTGAGTCTATTTGAAACTTTTAACGTTTCTATCACTAGTATGAACTTTAAAAAATGGATTATGGCTATGAGCCTGCTTGCTTCCTTCCAAGTATGACACCGAAGACTTGAGGAAAAGCTGTTCATTTTTTTGGATAATAATTTTCATCTTGATCATAAAGTTTGAACAAAGAACACAATCTTGCAAATCATGTAGGAAACATACATATTGATCGTGGAAAGGAAAAGTACCGTTTAGAGTTAGATAAAGGTGTATTTGAGTCAAATAAAACGGCCATTTTTATCAGATAGGAAGCCAATTTTACACATGCTACACTCAAACGTGGGAATTAGCTGAAAACAAAATTTAAAAAAGGTTTCAATTAGCTGGGCGTTGTGTCCCACGCCTTTAATCCCAGCACTCTGGGAGGCAGAGGTAGGAGGATTGCCTTGAGTTCAAAGCCACCCTGAGACTACATGGTGAATTCCAGGTCAGCCTGGGCTAGAGTGAGACCCTACCTCGAAAAACCAAAAAAAAAAAAAAAGGTTTCAATTGTGCAAACTGGAATGTAACATCCTTTATGGAGGATGAGTTATTGTAATCCTTTAGTTTTCATGGCATAAAATACACATTTTTTTCTATTTCTGTTTTTTTTTCTCTTTCTTCGCTTTCTTTTTTTTTGTATGACTGCTTTCCAACAGTACAGAAAATCTCAGGGACGAGATTCAGTGAAAAAGGTTGGTTGGGAAAGTCCACTGAGCCTGGAATCCAATTTAAGGGATGCGTGGTCATGTGATTATAATTGACCTAGAAGCATTACATCAGAACTGACCACTATGGCTAAACCACAGATTTGGTCCAGACAGCCTGACCACTTAGATATGCTCGAAGGGGATCATCAGACTGCAAGGAGTGGTTGGAACACCCGATGATAACCTCCTCCTCGACTCCCAGACACCATGCCGTCCACTGCCCAGTAAGTTGAAAGCTCCCCGCTGGACTTACTTGGTAGGAGGGATGTCTGTAGAGAAAAGGTCTATGTCAGTGTCAGCCAGCAAGACAGCACTCATTCCCCTAGAGCTGAGCACTTGCTTACAGAATCTGCACCGCAGGATGGACACGCAGCGGTCCTGGAAATTACAGGTGCTGGTAGACATGGTGTCCCACGAAGGATGGGGCGCGGGGTTCCGAACCCGGAGCCAGGAGCAGCACCTTTCCCCACTTGGATTCCCCCAGGGATGAAAGCAAGTCGCCAGGCCTGGGTGGGGAGGGTGGAAGGGTAACTATGTTTATTGAGTGGGTTGAGCAAACTCTGCTTCCTGGTGAGCTGCGCGGGGCGAGTGGAGTGGGCGGTGGGATGGACGGAAGGGCAACTCCACGCCGGCTCTCCGGGGATGCTCTCGGAGGACCGTTCGCTTCCCAGCACCCGCCCCTCCGCAGAGCCGTCGGCTCCTCCACGCCACCGCGTGTCGCCCGAGGTCTCCCTCCGAGGGACGCGGTGGTGAGGGCGTCCGCCGCCGGGTCTGTCACCGGTAGCACGTCGTGGGGTTTTTTTTTTTTTTTTTTTTTTGGCCCTTCTTCCGCTTTCTCGGCCTTTCCAAACCCGCTGTCAGTTTGAATTGCCAGCGCGCAGCAGCGATTGGGAGAGCGCGACTTTGCCCACGTCCCGCATTGGAAGGCCTCGGGCCTTCCCCTGACGAGATCTCCGGGACCGCTCCCCAGTAACGGTGCCGAGGTCATCTCGTCCTTCTGATTGGCCAGGCGTGGTCTTGCCTCGAAGTTTATTGGCTGACTCTCTTGTCTGGGCCAACCTCTTTCCGCCCTGTGAAAGTGGCAAGGCACACCCTTCACGTTTCTTATTGGAAGATGGCCTACATTCCCCGCCGGCTTCTACTCTCTATTGGCTCAAATTCCCCGCAACGCCCTTGCTCCCCATCTCCGTCCAATTGTTTGTGTTGGGTCGTCGGTTCCATTTTATCCCGCCCACCAAGTCTACTTCAGGGTTCGCCTGGCCGGGGCGGGGCTGACGCTGGGGCCACGCCTCCTCCGCGGTGCTGGCCACACCTCCAGGTTCCGTGGGCTCCCTCCCCTTTTTCCTGGCTTCTCGGGATCCGTTATTCCTATTGGCTCCAGGCCCCATCGGTCGATAGAAAGCGGGCGGTGATTGGTAGGGGGGCGGGCTCTGCTTCCCGGCGGGGTCTTGTGGAGTTGGCGGAGGCTCCTCAGGGAGCTGAGGGGCCGAACTGCGTAGAAGAGGGTGGCGGGGACGAGAAGGGAGGAGAGCCCAGAGTGGGAAGAGGAGCCCGGGGACGGGGGCCCGTCGCGTCAGAGCCAGGTAAAGGCTCCTCTTTCCCCTTTCTCCCCGAACCCCTCCCCCCGAAAGCGGGTGGAAGAGGGTGCGGATGCTGCTGGCGGCATCGCCCCCCGCCCCCTACCCTCCGAAACTCTCCATGCAGCCCATAATACTTCTCCGAACTGCGTGTCTCTCCGCCCCTCACCAGGGGACACCGTCCCGGCGCCCCGGCCCCGGCCCCTCCCGGCTCTCGGCCAGCCGGGGTCCACCGGGGGGGGGGGGGCAGCGATCACCCCGGTCACTGCCCGGGACCTCGGGAGGGGAGCGCTCGACACCGCTTCCAGGGCTTTCCCCAGCCAGCCTGCAGCCCATCCCCGTTTCCAGACCCGCACCCCAAAGTTGCCAACACCCCGGCACTTCACGTCGCAGCCCCGCGCGGTCACCCCGTCGTCTCCGTGCCGCCTCCGGCCTTCCGAGTCTGGGAGGCTCAGGCTGTCCCCGGGCTCCGATCCCGGCTGGCCCTTCCTCGGTGCCCACGCGGGGAGCCTCGTCTCGTGCCTGGGGGAGGGGGCGGGGGTAGGGTGGCCGAGCAGGCGGGGCCGGGCCCGGCTGCTGCTCCGGAGCCGCACACCGGGCTCTGCGCCCTGGTCATCTCTTCCCGCGCCTCCCGGTGCGACCCTCACCCAACGCCCCCACCCGACTGGGGTTGGGCACGGTGTATGGGAATCCCTGAGATTAGGGAACAGAAAATACTGGAGGTGCCATTTAGGCACTCGTGTCCCTGGCTCGGGAGTTGCCTTCCGCCTCCCATCCCCCGGTTTTCCCGGTTCCGACCCTCGCCTCTAAGCCGTTTCCTGCTTCTGCCGACTACATTGTTTTCCTGGATGTCCCGTGCCGAGCGGGCTCTTTCCTGCAGCACCCCCCCCCCAACATCTCGCTGCCTAGAGAAGCTAGTCACCCAAAACAAAACAGCTGGGAGGAGACGCGGGAGGGGGAGAAAAGTTGTGCCCGGGTGGCTGGTCGTCCTCCAGCTTTGATCCCTTTGATGTCAGGGAGGTGCCCGGGTGGTGGGTCTGGGGCTGCGTCGCGGGCCGGGCGGGAAGGCCCCCACGGGCCGGCGGGGCTCGCTCGGGAGGCCGCCCGGGTGCCGCAGTCCCCACCCGCAGCTCGGCTTTCCCGCCGCAGTCCGCGCCGGGAGGGAGCCCGCGCAGGCGGCTGCTCCGGAGTGTTTTGTTTCTGTCTTAAACCCAAATCCAGAGGGAGCTTCCTTCCTCCCCAGCTCGCCGCGCCGCGCTGGACTCTACCCGCCCGGCGGGCGGCGTTTGGCCGGGATGAATGGGCGGCCGGGCTGGGAGCTACGTCTCCGACCCCACCCCCGGGGCGATTAGGATCTGCTCTCGGGCTGATCGCCCCCTCCCCCTTTCCCTGCATTTACAGGCAAGTGAACCGGAGCAAACGACTTCCGATCCAGTCCGCGCTGCTGCGGCTCGGGTTTGGGATTTGATTTGTAGCATCTTCGAGCCGATACGACAAAAAACAAAATAAAAAAAACCAAACACCAAAAAAAAAAAAAAACCCGCGAAGCAAGCCCAGCCCTCCTTTGGCACCCTGATACACACCCACTCCCTCCCGGGGACACAGCTGGGCGCGTCCACACCCCCGCACCCCCACACCATGTTGTACGGAAGGACTTCCACTCCCCGCCTGTGTCGTTGATGTCAGACCCCAGGCCAACCTCCGGGCGCTGCAGTTCTCCCGGCTAATGCTGAGGCTGCGGCTCTAGCACCGGAATCAGCCGCCGCCCCCCGGCCTCAGCGCCCACTGTCTGCATGTGTCCGTCGTAGCCTCCTGCCCAGCCCGCAGCCCGCGCTCCCCCGGAGCGCTGGAGACCACCGCGGGGGCCTTTTCTGCCCGTGGGAGAATCGGTCTTGGAGATAGTGAATTTGGTGGTTGGATTTTTCCCGTGGATATATATCAGTTCACAATCCGAATTTGGAAGAAAAAAGGAAAACATGACGTCTCCAGCCAAATTCAAGAAGGATAAGGAGATCATCGCAGAGTATGACACTCAGGTCAAAGGTAAGGGTTTTGAAAATAGCAATAATGCATATGCTCCATGGACTGGTGAGGCATGGATTGCCACCCTGGGTTTGCAGGCTACTTCTTTCTTTGGGTGGAGCAGGTGGGGGCAGGCTGACCCCAGGGATGGCTTCATAGGTGATTCTGAGTTTCTGAAGGATGGATCGTGCTGGGGGCCACAGGCACTGGAACTTTTAAGGGAGTGTAGGTCTGACCATTATTTTGGCATTCCTTTCCCCTCAAGGCTGGACAGAGGGGGGAGGGGCAAGAGGTGCTTGGAGAGAAAAAGGATGCAGGTCTGCCCTAGGGAGTCAGGGTCTGGTTTCCTTGAAGGAAAGCTGAAATCTGACAGGTGTTAGGCCATTTATTTCAGAGGTTGATGAGAAGTCCAGACAGAAAAGCAACCTTAAGGTGTATGATTTGGACAGCCTTGGGAGAGGCGGGGTTTTTCTGATGTCTTGTATTAACATGAGATTTGCTATGGGGCTGGACATACAGGAATGTTCTTAGCCATGTTTGGTGCACCTTATACTTGCCTGGCTCCTGGTCACCTTGAATCATCTAATAGGAAGAATAAGGCCACCCACACCAGTCTCCACCCTCACCTAAACCCCCAAATAGAGTTGGGCTGTTAGGGTTTCAGGGTGGTGCTGATATTGGAAAATGGAAGACATAATTATTTAACCCTTCTGTGTTGTCACACTCTTCAGAATACATGCTTTTAAAGGCCATTTCCCTCTCTGCAAAAATAGGAGGGGTAAAGCAAAATGTAGAGCTGGAGAATGCAAGTGACCTGTCTCCTCATCAAGTGATTTAGCTGATCAACCTGAGCCCATACCCAAATAGCCTCTCCTTACCCAGCTTTTTCCTTAAGAGATGTTCCTGCTTGTGAAATAGCCCTAGAATGTTTGTGTGTGTGTGTGTGTGCCAGGCACTGCCCCTTTCTGACCAGTCACTGGGAAGAGCCATGTGGTTCCTGCCCATTGAGACCTTAGCTGGGAAGTGGGAGAGGTGGGTGGCCTTGAATATTTCACCACATGGTTGGAGCTCTGGGTTTTCCTTTGTTTCAGAGTACAGAGGGAGGGGCCCCTCCTTCTTTCCCTGCACCAATGCAAGGAGACCTTTTCCTATCCTAGAGGACTTGGGAAGGGCCATGTCTCCTTTAATGATTGCCTGGAGTGGGGGTTGGAGTAGAGTGCAAAATGAGCAGCTCTCTTTTCTCTTGAAAGGCTTCAAGTCCCCATTGTGTGTGCTGGATCTTTTTTATTTTATCAGTTTGGTCAGTGCTAGAAGTGCCCTAAGGGACCTTCTGTCCACTTGGCTGCAAATATTGGTTGGTTTATTACAGAGATGGGGGAGTTGGTTGATTGATAGCTTCAGTTGGACTGGGATTGAGAGAGGTGTACTTGTGAGTTGTAATTGAGGTCTTGGCCTCTTGTCACTGTTCATAATCTGGGTCTGTTTTTGTAAACAATAGGTCACTGGCCTCCATGTCTTATCTAGATAACTGCATTCTGCTCTTGGAATCCCCCCTGCAGTGTTGGTCAGATAAATCATTAAGAAAAAACAAAAACAAAAAAAACCACTCTAGTCTTAACTGTAGCTATAGGGCGTGTTAATAACTTTGACTTTCCCAGAAGTCTACCATTTGACCAAACTGCAAAGTGATTTTTATGTGTTGGTTTTTTTTGGAAGATGCAGGACTGATAGATACTAGAATCTGCTGATTTTTTTTTTCAAACTGGTAAAGGATTTCTCATGAGTGTCTTCAGAATTATACCCTTAACACATTTACAAATACTGCTCATTGAGATGATGTAATGCAGTCAGCTATTTGGGATTTCTCTTCAACCTTGCCATGAGTTGGAGACTGTTTTGCTTTGCTTTGCTATTTTTCCATTGACACTATTCCGGTTCATAGAATTTTATAGGTAACTGACCATGACAGAGAAGATGCCCCATGAATGCTTATGAAACTAGTTTGAGTGGCTTAGCCCCTCATTTTACAGCTCAGGAGACTAATGAACTGAAGAGGCTTGTCCAAGGTCACACAGCTAGGTGGTAGCAGATCTGAAGCTAAAAGCAGTATTTTGGACTTTAGATTTTTTTTTTTTTTAATTCTGTATCCTTTACTGTGAATCACCATCTGATGGTGGGTTAAAAATATGCTTCTGAAGCCCAAATCTGAAAATGTATACTACTGGTAATATGATGATAGTTTGTATTTCAGGTCCTCATTGTGTTCCATCCTATCCCAGGTACTTTATGTGTAATTCTTCTGTCAATCCAGGAAGTATTATTGTCACCATCCTTTCATCACATGAAGAAACTGAGGCTTCCAGAGGATAAGATGACCTGCCAAGGTCACACAGCCAAAATGTATCTTAACTTCACTGCTTTATTTATCAACCATCTATTGAGTGCCTAGAATGTGTTCTGGAGTCTGGAGACACAGAAGTGAAGACAGAATTCCTTACCATGGAGCTTACATTCTAGAACCTGCACTCCCTATGGAACAATAGAGAATTTAGAGACAAAGGGTCTGAGTTTGGGGTTGGTACTGAGGTCCACTTCTTAAAAGCTGCCCATAAGAATTAAGAATTTTAGCTTTTTAATAAATATTTTTGTTTATTTTTGAGACTGTCTCACTTTGTAGCCCAGGTTGGCCTTGAGTTCATGGTAATCCTCTTGCCTCGGCCTTCCAAGTGATAGGATTGCAGGCATGTGCCCCCCCCTACACACACACACACTTAGAGTTTTAGCTTTTTATGTATTCTATGAGACTTTTGGTGCTGCCAGCCTTGTATCTCTTACAGTTGCCAGGATAAAATAAAATGGTTGCAATAAAGCCATTTGGTTTGGTGGTTAAAAAGTGTTGGACCCAAAAAGCCAGTTTAAAATCTCTGTTCTGCTACTTGGCACATGTACATTACTTGTCACATGTACTTGTTATATTACTTGTCTGTGCCTTAGTTCCTTAACTTGGACCCTAGGCAAAATAATAAGTATTTTTGGTTCCTCTGAGTAGTCAGTGAACTATCATTCATGTAGGAATACTATCTGGCACCTGTGAGTTCTCAGTAACTTACCCCTCTTGAAGGAGATGTCTGTCCTGTCCACTTGAACTCACTAGTAAGGTTGCATTGCATAGTCACGCCAAAGCACCAGCTACTCAACGATAGGAAACCAAATATAGGAATAAAATGAGTTCTAGTTTAGGCTCATTCTGTAGTAACAAAAGGTGTCTTGTGCCTGTCTTTTAAGATCTTTGGCCAGACGAGGTTGCTCATGGGTATAATCACAGCACTTGGGAGGCTATGACAGGAGGATTGCCTAGAGATTGAGGCTAGTGAGACCTTGTCTCAAAACTAAAAAAATCAACCAAACCAAAACACCCCCCCCAAAAAAAGAAAACCCTTGGGATATCACTTTTCTTTGTGGAAAATGAACAGGTAAACAGTCCAAGCATTAGCTACTGTTCTGTGCGTCTCCACTTTCTAGTCAGAATGCTTTGAATCAAGTCATCTCCAAGTGGACTTCATGAAACTCTCTTGTGATTCTGTGTCCTGAAGAACCTCTGAGGCTCTATCCCAGTGGGGTTTTCTGGGGAAGAGAGACCCCTGAGAGCCCCCTCAGTTAATGTGTGGCTGGCTGCCTTTTAAAAAACCACTGTTGTTTAGGTTGGTGGGTGTTTGGATTCCTTCAAAAAGTTCATACCTCTCAATGTCACAAGTACTAATATTCTTAGTCTTTCACATAAATTTTCCAATTTATAGAGTGCTTTCTGGAAATTCTTGGCAGCCTTGGTCAGATTCATGGTTAGAAACGGATACATTTGGCCCCTGGCCTGCTAAGTTCTTTGCTGGTACATGAGTAGCAAAATGTGGTGAGTTGTAGGCATGGAATCAAGGTAATGTGGGTGGGATTTGGGTGAATTCACTCACTGCCTATGGTCCACTACATCCTTTATTCAAGGACTCTTTTTCCCTTACTCTCTCTATGCCTTGAGTTTTTACAGCCTAGCAGAAAACTAGAGACTGAGAGATAGTGAATGTGACATTGTATCAAACAGAACAGCACTATGTGCCAAACAGTCAAAAATTTCTTTTTTTTATAAAATTAGTCATTAGATTCTTGCCCCCATATCTGAACTGTGGTGTGCCAGAGAGTTGAGAATTCAGTTTTTGGGTATGTTCGTGTGTGAATGTGAATGCAAGTGTGCACATGCCACCGTGCATGCATGGAGGTCAGGACAACCTTGGGTGTTGTTCCTCTCTTTCCATTTTATTTGACACAGGGTCTCTGTTGTTCTATGCTGGGTAGCTGGCCTGTAAGCTCCAGGGGATTCTCTGCCACCCGTTTTGTGTTGGAGGGCTGGGTTGATAGACACTCACTACTGTGTTCAGCTTTATCTGGGTTTCTGAGGATCTGAACTCAGGTCCTCATGCTTGCATTGCAAGCACTTTTATCCACTAAGCCATCTCCTCAGCCCAAGAAGTTAATTAATTAATTAAAAACAAATTAAATTTTGTTTTGTTTTTCTAGATAAGTTCTCATTCTAGCCCAGGCTGATCTGGAACTCATTCTGTATTTTCAGGCTGGCCTTGAATAAATAGCAATCTTACTACCTCTGCCTGCTGAGTTGCTGGGATTAAAGATGTGTGCCTCCATGGCTGGCCAGTTTTTTTATTTTATCAATTTACTTTTTAAAATTTTTTATCTTTTTGAAATAGGATCTTACTATGTAGCTCAGTCTGGCCTTGAACTCACACAGTGATCCTCTTGTCTTAGCCTTCCAACTGCTGATAAGAGCAGTCACATTGTTGGAAAAAGCACAGGCATTTGCCTAGAACACTTTAACCCTTTTAGTACCTTTTGGGAGCTAAAGATGAAATTTTAACTTGTCATATTGTGTTTGTACTTGTGCTTGGGAATACTGATTGCTGGTATTTAAACAAGCTTATTCCCTGGGGAGGGCTAAGCAGTTCCTCACTCATGCCAGCAAAGGTCTGTTCCCCAAGCGTCTTTCCTCCCAGCCTCAATCCCCCCCCACTTCCCAAGGGAGCTTTAAATATAATCAGTTTATGAAGAGCTGCAATAAAGCATCTCTTTGGAATCCTCAAACAGATGCTCTCATCTTCCTGGGAGATGACTGAGTGCTCTTCCCTCACTTAGGGATGCAGTGACTGCAGTAAGGTGTACTCTTAGAAGAAAATGAAGTGCTTGGAAAAATTCAAGCCCTTTGTGTCTCAGAGTTGCAAGACCCTGGAGAAAGGTGACTGTACCTTGTGCCTGGCAGTGCAGCAGGGGTTGAAGATATTTTCATGAGTACTTTTTAGCTTGTAGGCATTCTTTTTGGGAATGGAAGAAGCCCTTTGGGTGGGTATAGCTGCATTGATCATGCACCACTGTAGCTAAAAGCAGACAAGTCCTTGTGGAGTTCATGTTGTGAACTGGCTCTCATGATGCACTTGCAACATCAGCCAGCTCTCAGAGCCCGATTTGTTTATTTACTTGTTTTTTCCAGGTAGGGTTTTATACTAGCCCAGGTTGACCTGGAACTCACTCTGGAGCCTCAAGGCATGTGCTAACAGAACTGGCTTCAGGATAGCTGTTTTTAAACTCCTGATGTCCACACCAGAAACTGAGCTGAACAGTGGCCCCTGTAGCGTTATCTATCTATCCATCTTTCTTTCTTTCTTTCTTTCTTTCTTTCTTTCTTTCTTTCTTTCTTTCTTTCTTTCTTTCTTTCTTTCTTTCTTTCTTTCTTTTTCTTTCTTTCTTTCTTTCCTCCTTCCTTCCTTCCTTCCTTCCTTCCTTCCTTCCTTCCTTCCTTCCTTCCTTCCTTCCTTTCTTCCTTCCTTCCTTCCAAGCAGGGTCTCACTAGCCTAGGTTGACCTGGAAACTCTGTAGCATTAGGCTGACCTCTAACTCAGCAATGCTTCTGCCTCAGCCTCCCAAGTGCTGGCACTAAAGGAGTGAGCTATCATGCCCTGCATGAGTTCTCTTTCTGTAAGAATCATGCCTACCTCACACTGATGGGTACATTAGGAAAGTACTGTTTTACTGAAAGGAAAAGCTGTTGATGTGGTTTCTAGTAATAAAATTCAGTTTTTACCCGCTGTCAGCTCCAGAACTGACCTTGTATGGAATCTGAGAAAGTTACCTCAGAAGAAATCTAATAAAAACATGAGAGCTCTTAAAAATATATATTTTTAATATTTTTAAAAATTTTTTTATTTATTCATTTTCAAGGAGAGAGAGAGAGAGAGAGAGAGAGAGAGAGAGAGAGAGAGAGAGAGAGAGAGAACACACCAGGGCCACCACCTTGTGGGTCTGGCTTATGTGGGTACTGGGGAATTGAACCAGGGACCTTAGGCACTGGAGGCAAGTGCCTTAACTGCTGAGCCATTTCTCCAGCCCAAAAATATTTTTAAAAATTTATAGAATAACAACTTTTGTGACAATGTGTAGAAACTCCTTTCTTTAGTTGTGGTTAAATGTATATAAGATTTACTCTCCTAGTCATTCTTTTTTAAAAAATATTTTATTCATTTTCAAGCAGAGAAGTACAGAGGAGGGGGGCGGAGAGCACCAAGGCATGTGTCTGACATATGTGGGTACTGGGGAATTAAACCCAGGGCTTTAGGCACCAGAGGCAAGTGCCTTAACCACTGAGCCATCTCTCCAGCCCCCTCTCCTAGTCATTCTTAAATATACAGTTCATGACATTAATTATATTGATGTTGTTGTACACATTATCAGTCAGGATCTATGCAATGAACTGTTTTCATCTTGTAGAATGGAGCTAGGTACTCACTCAACAGTAACTACCCCCCACTCTACTTGCTGTCTCCAGTAACCCAGCACCTCTTAAGTGGAATCATGGAGCATCCATCCCCCTGTGACTGGAATATTTTGCTTAGCCTAATATGTTCAAGATTCATCTATATTGTCAGAATTTCTTTCCTTTTTTAAAAAAATTGACAACCTTCCTGCATATATACAATGTACCATAATCATAACACCCTCCCAGCCACTCTACTTTATCTTCCCTCCTGAATCCCTCCTTCTTTCCAACTAGTCCCTGTGATGATACTTTGACGTTATCACCCCTCCCCCCTTTATGCAGGTCTTGTGTAGGTAGCATCAGCTACTGTGAGGTCATGAATGCCACGACCACTTTGTGTCGGGAAGACAGTATGGCAAAGCACTGCTCCCTTCCTTTGGCTCTTACATTCTTTCTGCCACCTCTTTCCCAATGGTCCCTGAGCCTTGGAGGGGTGACAGAGATGTCTCACTTAGTGCTGAGCACTCCACTGTCACGTCTTGAACTTTGATAGTTCTGAGTCTTTTAAGTGGTCACTGCCATGAGAAAAGAGAAGTTTCTATAGCCAATAGTGAGAGTAGGAGTGACATGTGGCATAAACATAAGCATTTAGAGGGCAGTTTGGTGAGCATAGCATATCCATTCAGCCAACTAATAGGTTGTTTCTCACCTAAGGCTTTAGGATCTCCTGAGCCATGGGCTTTTGAGTTAAGTTTTCAGTACTAGCATGAATTCCCTCATATGGAGCGAGCATCAAATTCAATCAGTAATTTTTTTTTCTTTTTAAGGTTGAGTAATACTCTGTTGTGTGAGTAAATGACATCTTGTTTTTTCTAGTGATTTGTTGATGGACACATAAGTTTTCATATTTCTTTTGCTTATTGGTATAATACTGCTATAAACTATAGTGAGACTTTGTGTATATATATATACACAAAGTCTCACTATAGTTTATATATATATATATATATATATATATATATATATATATATATACAAAGTCGCACTTTAGCACAGATTGACATAGAACCCGTTGTGTAGCCCAGGCTGGCCTTTAACTCACAGCGATCCTCCTGCCTCTCAGCCTCTTGAGTATTGGAATTAAAGGCCTGAGCCACCATGCCTGGTTTATATTCCTATTCTTAAAAAAAAAAGTCCTCATGCTGGGCTTAATGGCTCATGCCTTTAATCCTAGCACTTGGGAGGCTGAGGGAGGATTGCCATGAGTTTGAGGCCAGCCTGGACTATAGAGTGAGTTCCAGGTCAGCCTGGACTATAGTGAGACCCTGCTTTGAAATAAGCCAAACCAACCAAACAAAAAAGCCAAATTAACATTTGTTAAGTGAATTTTGGGGCTGGTGAGATTGCTCAATGGTTAAAGGCACTTGCTTGCAAAGCCTGCTGATCCAGGTTCAATTCCCCAGTACCCATGTAAAGCCAGATGCAAAAAGAGGCACATGGTATCTGGAAGTTCATTTGCAGTGGCAAGAGGCCCTGATGTACACATGCTCACTTCTCTTCTGTAAATAAATAAATTTTAAAAATATCCTCTAGACCAACATTTTATATAGGCCTATGTATACATTTCTATATAATCACTTGTCCCAATAAATTTTTAGGGTTAAGATATATATATACATATATACATACATACATACATACATACATACATACATACATACATACAGGGGTTGGGGAGATGGCTTAGTCAGCAAGCATGAGGACCTGAGTTTGGATCCCCAGCACCCGCATAAAAGCCGGGTATCGTAGTATGCACCTATAATCTCGTTGCTGGGGAGACAGAGACAGGAGGATCCTGAGAGCTTGATGGCTGGCTTGTCTAGCTTTGGGTTCAGTGAGAGACTCTTCTCAGAAAATCAGGCAGAAAGCAATTGAAGACACCTGACTTTGACCTGCACATGTACCCACACTCACATGTGCCCACATGTTTGTGAACATGCAAATATGATGTACATGCACACAATACATACATACACATGCAAAATATGTGCATACATATTTTCATAGGATATATCTATGTTCATAATATGAGCATTGTATGTTCTTGACAAAGTTTTATATCTTTAATTATATGATTTTTTTCTGTTTTTAGCAACTTCATTGTGTCATTTTGCTTTTTTTTGAGATTGGGTCCCTCTATATAGTCCTGATTGGTCTGGAACTCACTGTGTAGACCAGGCTGGCCTCAAACTTCCAAGAGATTTCCTGCCTCTGCCTCTTAAGTCCTTGGCCACCATGCCCAGGTTTTATTCAATCATAGTGGACATTTAATAAACTGTATATCTATTTAAGTATATAATTTGTGTATCATATATCATGAAACCATCATAGCCAAGAGAGTGAACATAACAAATGTTAATGCAGATAGCACCTGCATGTGTTTTTTCATTATAATGTAGTGTAGAAAATGAGTACGGTAGTAACCATGTTATTGAAAAGACATTTTCTAGGAGATAAATAAATAAAAGCTAGGTATCGCCAAGTTTCAAAATATAATAGATAATGATACAAGTCATTTAGACTGGTTTCCAGAAAATAGGTTTAACCTTAATGAAAAAAGCAAATTATCTCTGGATGGGTTGGGTTAATATTTTTTTTTCTCAGCCATTCCTGGACAGAGGGAGAAAGAAAAGAGATTCTTGGCCTTGCTAGGAGCTGTCAACTGATAGGAACCAGTCCCCAGGGCATCATGGCTTCTTCAGAAGGGTCATAAGTGAGCCAAATGCCATGGGGAAGGTCTGAGGACTCCTATGGGAGATCTATACAAAATATTAGGAATATGGAGTGTTCCCTCCAATGGTGGATTCCCTGTTGCCTCCTGAATAGAGACCAACTTTCTCAGATACACATGAACTTGTTTTGTGAGAGATATTACCTGGTTGAAATAGGTATGGGGTTTGGGAGGAAATGTCCCTTCAAGGAATTTGAAATTCGGTGGCTTTGACCTTATTTATGTGTTGTAAATGGATGGTCCTACAACTGAAATATATATATTCCTGGAAAAGGAAAAACAGCTGGTATGTGTGCCTCTTCCGTTTCTGTGGGTATTTTAGGATTCCATCTGTTAGGGAGAAGGCAGAGTCAGTCAGTCAGTCTTTCTACCCCAAATCCATCTCTCTCTTTTAATGAATGCATTAATCAGTGGGCAGGTAACTCAGAAGACGTTGTGAAAGCTGGATCTTTTCTGTACTGCCAGAGCTCAGACCCTGTTGTCAGGGTCATAGCATGGAAGACAGGGTCCACGGTCTGAATGATCTCCAAGAATGACCTTACCAGCCATAGGTAGCTGGGTGGCCAGGATACAAAGCACAGAAAACAAAGGGACCCAAGAAAGATTGTGAACTGGCCAAGACATAGCATGTAGGAACTTAAAAAGAAAATTGTTCTGTTTCTGAAGAAAGGCAGTAAGTTCTTCAAATATTGAAAGCCTTTGGAGATCTGTTCCCTCCCCCTCTGTCTCTGTGTTTCTGCATGTGTATGTTTACTGGGTGTGGCAGCATGCTGGGGCCAGATCTTGACAGATGAGTAAGCTGCTTTTTGGGAGGCTTCTTGACTTAAAGTCCTTTTTTGGAGCAGTGTTTCTTTTGGATCAAGTGTCAGCACACAGGTATAGTTCTAAGAGAAAGATCGCTGGGTTGGGAGGCAGAAAGTCCAGGTTGTAGTCTGGCTTTGACCTTGATTTGGGAGATAATATACCGGAGGTCCCAAAATTCCTAGTTCCTTATTTGCAAAATGGGGACAACAATTTCTGGATTTTGTTAGTAATGATAATGGCTAGCATTTATTAAAGGCTTCCATAGGTCTGTGTTTTAAGGGCTTTACATATTTTAACTCAAGAATTTCCCAACAGCTCATGAAGTAGATGTTGCTGTTACCCAAGATTTATAGATGAAGTAAAAGAGATTAAATACTTGCTCCAAAGCACACAGCTAATGAGTATAGAAAAATCATGAAGTCAGGCTGGCCTAACACTGTCATGAGGTGCAAATGAATTTTTCTGAATGCTGGCACATGCCTATAATTGCAACACTTGGGTGGTAGAGGCAGAAGGATCAGGAATAGGGTAGCTTTGGCTACATAGTAAGTTCAAGACCAGCCTAGGCTACATAAAGCCCTGCCCAAAAAAACAACACCAGCAACAAATTATTAATTTGGAAACTCTTCGAAATTATGAAATGTTCTACATATTTGGTTGACTTTTCTCATTTCTTAGTGTTAGCACCAAAAAATAAATAAAGTGCTCTAAATGGTACATACTTAACTTGCGTGTACCTTGGTTTTGTCGTCTTTGAAATTAGGGGTTAAGTTGGAACATTTCTAAGGTATTTTGTTTTCCGCTTTCTTAGCTCATGATACTTATTTATGATGTTGAAGATGATGTCCCTTGTAAGGGCACACTTCCAGGTACAAAAACTGTTGTATTCATAGAACAACACTCTTCCCAGCTTCAGAGCTTGTTGTGCCTGGATGGCTGCCACACACATATCGAGGGGAAGGTGGGCTCCAGCTAGTAGCACTGTAGTGAAATAATACTTGGTTAGGTGTCATAATCTGACAGGAAGATATGCCTTATAGAATGGGCCTGGAGATGGCTTGTGATTACAAGGGACAACTAATGCTTGAATCAAGATAAGTATGTTAAAGCTTGAATTTCCCATAAGCTCAGAGACTGTGTGATTAATTTCCCTGTGTTATTGGTTTGTGTGGTTTACTCACCTTTTTTGTTTTTTTCTGGAACCATGCTGATGTTTATCCAGAAGCAGAATTTGTGTAATTCTTGTTATTATACATACATGCATCATACATATTATTTAGGAAGTATTTGAATTTAAAAAGAAACAAGAGGTCAATGACTTCTTTAATGAAAATCTTTAATGAAATCAGGCCTGGGACAGACTGGTGGGAGGTAGTGTGGTTGTGGAGGCTACACAGAATGGATCAAGACATGTAGCACTTCAGGCCCTCTGGGATGCAGGATGGCCTCTTGCCTCTTATGTCTCTCTAAATTCTAGTTAGGCCCTTTGTCAACTAAAGGATTTCTCTGAGGATTGTGATGAGATATGCTATAATAGGGATTTGAAATGTTTTCATATTTATGTTTTTTCCACCCAATTAATAGGCTAACTAATAATCTGTTTTTTAAATGAGTATTATTCATAATAATGACAGCTTAAATATTTTTTCATTATCTAAGAAACATTGTAGGGAGAGAGGCTGTGGGGTAATGAGGGATGAGATGCCTAATCCTAAACAAGTCATTCCACTCTTGGGATTCTCAGTTTCTCAGCTAGAAGTGGCAAGATGCATTAGCAGTTCTTCATCATTTTTATGTTATATGATCAAAATATGGTTAGCATAAAGTGAGTTGCCACTTAGAGTCCAGATGTTGCTTATTGTCCTGGGGGAAAGATAGAAAACAGAATAGAGATGTCATAGGTTTTTCTTGTAGCTCCTGCTCAAGCGTAAAGTTTGACTTTTAAGTGACATTAATGGCCTGTATGCATCCTTAGAGAAATTAATTGTACTTTATCTCTTTATCCCTCTTATTTATTCAGTGATTTGTGGTGATGTAAGGGATGCCAGCTCTTTGCTGTCAGCAATTTTAAACCATAGCACTTTGGGTAGATGGTATCTGTTACTTGGATTAATGAGATATTTGATCTGGATAAGTTAAGGCCAGTAACAAAAATTTTGAAACGACAACTTCTCCCCGAAACTGTAGTAGTAGCATTCTCACTGTCAAAGGCCCAGTCTGGCTTACTGACTTGTTCTGGTTTTCTCCTTCTAAGAGTCGGTGTCCATGTATGATCTTTCTTCTGCTCTTTTGGCTAGGGAATAGGATTGCCAGTCCAGAAATTCCAGCTCTTCTAGAGTCCGCAGTAGAAGAGTTAAGAATCTTCCAAGTTTTTACCTTCCTTTGACTCACATCTCTCCTCTTGGGCTTCGTAGAAGAAATGCCACATGTCTCTGTGTCTGTCCCTCTCATGTTTATCAGAGCAGGAATTACATGAGCAGGATACTTGTGTTCTGTGGGCATAGTGGCCAGGAAGTGAAAGCAGGAAGAGGGCTACTTGGCCTGGAGAGATTGCAGATAAGAGTGATATGTAATTGAGTAAGAATTTGAAAAATTATCCGATAACATTAGGAGCACCAAGCAAAGCAACTGCTTGTGCCTTTTTATGCTTGAAAACTATTTGGAGTAGGAGTGAAGAGTTCGCATTGTTTTCAGAGCGTGGGAACCCTCTCCCCAACCCCACCAGCCAAATATGTTTGCCCAGGCCAGAGCGTGAGGTCTCTGACAGATAATTTAGAACAGTTTTCTGCTGTCTGCCAAAACTTCAGCCTCATCATTGTAGGCAAAGCCTGTCGGCTAACCTTTAAAGTTCTTTCCAGAGGAGTGTAGCACAGCCTACCTTCCCATCTCGTTCTAGTGACCCTAACTATAACTAGTCAATTCCTTCATTTGCAGAGTTTGACATTGGAGGAAAAATGGGCCTGATAAGTGAGCTCATGTTTTTGCTGCTGCCACCACACCCTCTGTGCAGACCTTTGCTTCATTTGGGTTCTCAGCAAGCAACTCGGGAAGGAGGAAGCTACTGATGCAACTTGCAAGGCGTTGGCTGTTGGCTGCTGGGGTGTTCTTCTTCCCAGTCCCCTCCCTTCCTCAGTTCCTCTAGTGTTGGGACACTTTGTATTGAACAAGAAAATCATGAACTAACTTCAACCTGACATTCATTTATGTAGCACCTACTATGTTCTTGGTGCTGTGTTAGTTTGTGGAATAGAGGAATAAAAGGTTTCTGTCTTTAAGGAACTTCAGCCTGTTAGAGGGATAGACACATTATACAGGGCCACAATAGAGAGATGCCAAGGGAATAGTATGAAAAAGTCCTGTTGATGAGGCTGGTTGAGGGAAGATGACGACCACTACCTGGTTGATAGAGCATTTATCTCATTGGCCTTCAGAACAGCACTACAATACCATGAGAGAGCAGTGATGTGGGACTTTTCTTCTTTTTTTGGTTGTCTGTTTTGAAATGTTTTATTTTGAGATTATTGTACATTCACATGCAATTGTAAGGCTATTAAGATTGCACCTTTTATTTTGTTTTCTCCAATGGTTAGCATCTTGCAAAAGAATAGTACAATGTCATAAGCAGAGCCTTGGCATTGATCCAGTCAAAAAACTTGACTGTATCACAAAGTCACAAAGATCCTCATGCTGCTCCTTTAAACCTTCTCATACCCTGCCCTCTGTCCTTAGCCTTTTATAGTTATTGGCAACTGCTAATCTAGTTTGCATGTCTGTAATTTTTTCATTTCAAGAGTATTATAAAAATGAAATAAAAAAGGAATTAGAAGAATGTAGCCTTTTAGGATGGGCTTTTTTCACTTAGATTCTGGCAAGTTGTGTGTCTGAAGAGTACATTTTTACTGTGACGATTACTCTTTGACATGGATATTTGACAGTAGCCTGATTCACCTATTGAGGAACATTGAGGTGTGTGTGGATGCATGAAGTAGCCTGGTTCACCCACTGTGCAGCAGTAAAGCTACTATGAATATCACATACAGATATTTAGGTGATAAGTTATTTTTTAAAAGTACAGGTAGGCTTTTTAAATTGGATTGTGGATCATTAGGAGGAAATTGTACATTTTTGTTTTTGTTCATCAGCAGCATGACATAATGTATATTCCACCCACACCCCAGAGTTGTATAGATAAACTTTGATAATATATAGTTATGAATGTTACAAGATGTAATAATGTGTAAGTATATGTAAGACAAGATGCCTCCTCACTGTATCCTGTTCTTTAATCATTGGGAGATGTGACATGGAGTTTTCCCCAGAGTACTTCTTAAATTGAAATCCAGAGAGCTTCTAGCTGGTTTTCTTTTCTTATTATTGATGTACAAGTAGCCCTTATATATTCCATTGGTTGTTAAGAATTATTGGTTAAGATACCTTCTATCATAATTGGCTTTATCTTTTTATTTTTTCTTGGATAAATTGACATATAAGAAATTTCAAATTTTTTTTCAAGGTAGGGTCTTGCTCTAGCTCAGGCTGGCCTGGAATTCACTATGTAGTCTCATGCTAGCCTCAAACTCATGGCAGTCCTCCTACCTTTGCTTCCCAAGTACTGGGATTAAAGACGTGTGCCACCATGCCCTGCCAAACTTTTATATCATTAAATTTAACCTTTTTAAACTTTATGCACTTATAAATTTCTTTTCATTTATTTATTTTTAAATATTGATTTACTTACTTGCAAGCAAAGAGAGACAGAGAGAGAGAGAGAGAGAGAGAGAGAGAGAGAGAGAAGAGAAGAGAGAGAAGAGAATGGGCGTATCAGGGCCTCTAGCCACTGCTAACCATCTCCAGATGCATGTGCCACTTTGTGCATCTGGCTTATGTGGGTATTGGGGAATCGAACCCAGATCCTTAGGTATTGGAGGCAAGGGCCTTAATTGCAGAGCCATCTCTCCTGTCCTTTTAAACTATTTTTATTTATTTGTCAGCAGAGAGATACAGAGAGAGAGAGAGAGAGAGTGTGTGTGTATGGGTGTGCCAGGGCCTCAAGCCACTGCAAACAAACTCTAGAAGCACATACCACTTTGCATCTGGCTTAGGTGGGTAACTGGGAAATCAAACCCAGGTTGTTAGGGTTAGCAGGCAAGTGCCTTAACCACTGAGTCATCTCTCTAGCCCCTCTTTATTCACTTAAAAACTATAATGATATTTCCCTATAGTCTGAAAGTTTAAAAGTATTACTTGTAGGTCTTCCTTGCATAAGTAAGGACTTTATTCTGTAAGTTGTATGATGGAGGCTGCTTGTTCACCACCACTTGGTGAAGGTACATCTCTTTCTCTCATCACATGTTGTCACCTCTGTACTCACTTCAGATTGCTCCACATATTTGTGGGCCAGATGAATTGTTCATCATGCTGAAGTGGCTCTCCTCTTGGATGGGACTCGGGGGTTGCTGGTTAAGGGAGCTGAGTTCTCTCTCATGGGCAGGGCTAGGTTGTCCCCATATGCCAACAAGAACAGCTCTGCTGTGATGGTTAGTATATTTGGAATCCACCTAAGATTTTATCTGAAGAACTTCTTTGTGTGTGAGTACGGGTGTGTTTGTATGCAGTATGCCATGGCACCTGTATGGAGGTCAGAGGAGGTGCTAGCCTTCCACCTTGCTTGAGACAGGACCTCTCTTGTTTGCAGCTTTGAGCACCAGACTCTCTGGCCCATGAGCTTCTCCTTATTCCATCTTGCATTGCCTTGGGCACTTTGGTATTACAGACACTGTGGGCACTGGGGGTTTGACTGGGTTGTCAGGCTTGTGCAGCAAGCACTTTTAGTCTTTTAAGCACTGATCCACGTCCCCAGGTCCCTTGAAGAAATTCTTACACTCATGGTTTTTAATGTTTGAAAACTGGTATTTTTTTTTTTTTGAGGCGGGGTCTCATGTAGTTAGGTTGGCTTCAAATTCTTTGTGTACCTGAAGCTGGTCTTGAACTCCTGATTTTCCCATCTCAACATTCCAAATGCTTGGATTATAGCACACATTAAAAAATTTTTGTTTCTTCCTTGGCCAGGTGTGGTGCTGCACACCTTTAAACCGAGCACTTAGGAGGCACATGATTGCTGTGAGTTCAAGGTCACCCTGAGACTACATAGTAAATTCTGGTTCAGCTTGAGAGACAGTAAGACCCTACCTCATAACCCCACCCCACCCCCCAAAAGATAATAAATAAATTAATTAATAGTTCCTTAAAACAGGGTCTCATATAAAAATCCAAGTTGGCCCTGAACTCACTATGTAGCCCAGATTTTCCTCAAACTTGCAATCTTGTCCAAGGGCTGAAATTGCAGGTGTGTGCCACCATGTCCATCCAACAACTACCAGTTTAACATGTTATACTTTGGAAAGTTTTTCAGAAATAAACAAATCTTCACTCTCATTTTGGGTTGGGTACAAAAGATAAGTCAGGAGGATCTGGAGATGTGACTCAGTTGGAGGAGTGCTTGACTAGTGTGCACAAAGTCCTGGGTTTGATCTCTAGCACCACATAAACTGGGTATGGTGGGTCAGGAGTTCAAGGTCAATTGTAGCTACATAGCAAGTTCAAAGTAAGACTGGGATACATAAGACCTTGTCACAAACAAGACAAAAACAAAAGTCAGGACCTAGCAGTGAAGGATAGGGTATTCTTAAATTATATATTACTTGGTCATTGTTGGTAGTTCCATATGTATAATCTATGGTACAAATAATGATTATGTAGTTTCCATGAGTAGTGTAGGGATGTCTGGAATTTATTCCTCATCCTTTATGATCATCTAAAACAGGGAAGAAAAACAACCTACATATAGGAAAAGTAATTAAAAAAATTAACCCATGGAAATAGAAGAGATGACATCAGTTGGGATGACTAAAATGAATGATGTTGATAAGAACTTGAGGAATTCCGTGATGGGAGAGGTGTGGGCATGAATGATTTATGGAGTGGGTTAGGGCCAAGTTGGGAGTAGGAGGGAAGAACAGAGGCTGTGTGTGTTCGCTTAGTGGAGTTCCCACATCCTCTCTGTGTCACTACTCCTGCACCACTTCCTACACCCTAATACAATGATGGTTTTATCTACCCTCACCCCCTCACATGTTCTCCCCCCATACTCATGCTCTGTCAGAAAGCTTATGAGTTCTTGGAGGTGGACAGTGAGTGCTTTTCATTTGAACTTTCTCATTCTCTAGCACCATGTTTGCAGATGGTAGGCACCAACAAGTGTGACTTAGCTGGAGGGCAAGAGTCAGAGACAGGAGTAAAATGAGGCTGGGTAGTTTCAAATGCCTTACCTGTCCGCCAGGCAGTGCTGGGTCTGCACTGGGGCAGTGGAGAACAGTGGAGGCAGTCTGAATTAAGGGGTAGTATACTGACACATTGCAGAGAGTCTCCCTGGTTGTTTTAGCAGCCTGGCTTGCCAGAGGAGGGAAGGGAGTATTTGCTTTTGTCTACTTATTGCAATTAGTCTGTGCTGGCCACTGTCATGGGTTATGTTACTAAATGTGATTCCATTGGAACAGCCACTGAGAGGGCAGTGTGGTTTCCTCATTTGCTGAATAAGTAACTTGCCTTCTAGAGTTGATCCAAGGTGGAGTAGGGACTGTAGCTCAGTCAACTCTGAAGCCTTTTTTTTTTAAAACCCTTTAACTGCTGAGCCATCTCTCCAGCCCCAGATGTATTCTTAAGTCAAAGCAAACACCCCCAGCCCCAGCAGACCCTTTTGTTCATCCCTGGTGAGAATCCGAAAGAAAGGCAAAGTCTTAGTCCCATAGTATGTGGAGAGATGCTATTGAGATGGGACCCATTGTGGAGATGGAGGTGGAGACAACAGCCAAGAATGCCTGGGTCTCTAACTTGGAAGAAAGTGAGACAATGGCAGAAATAGACTGCAAAGTCAGAAAGAGATGCCACAGCTGCTAGGAGAATGAGCATTATTTTAGACATCCTGACTTTGAGGTGACATTTCCATTGAAGCAGGAATTTCATGAGGCAAGTGGCAGTGCTATTCCCCTCCCCCTTCATTAAATTAAATCTGTCATTTTCATTCTAAATTGGGAATGTTGTAGAGAAACTGCAAATAGATGACACCTCCTGTACACCCAAGCACCTGACTTCATTTGTAGCTTCTTTACATTTCAGTGTGAGAAACCTTTCCCTTGAAGAGGAACTCATATTATGTTTGGATTAGGGAATAAGCATTTTCTTTCCTGAAGCCAAGCAAGGAGGAAATTCTGAGATGCTCAGCCTTGAAAGTCATCTGGAGGCCTCTTCAGAAGGTCAGCTTGGAGCTTAAGAAAAGTCCCTGCCACCAGCCCTCCACCTCCTTAGCGCCATGGTTGACCAAAGATCTGGCTAAGGATCAGGTTATTTTAAAGCACTTCAGGGTGTGGGAGAGGCTGAGTTCAGCAAAACATGCCTGGGTGGTGCTAGTGCTGTTTCTGGGTGTGGAGGCAGGAGTGGCTAATCGCCTTGATTTGAATAAATCTGGATGGTGAGATAGTTCTTTGATAGAGGATTGATTAGAGATTTGTAATGTAGGATTTGTTGAAAGAGAGGGTCAGGCTAAAGGTGTTCTTTGGAAAATATTTCAAGTGTTAATAGTTGAATTTAATGTATTCTCTCATCACCTCCAAAGCCTTAGGATTATTAGTGGATTGTTTTGTTCTGTTTTGTGCAGAGTGATCTGTGATTATTTCTCACCCAGTTGTTGGATCCAAGGAACAAAGGATTACTTTCCTCTTTTTTTTGTTCTTTTTCTATTTTACCCATGTTTGGCTTGATAATCTTAAACCACAGATTCGTTAACAAACCAACTAGAGGTTGAAAGGCTTGAGCTTAGCTCTTACCCTTGCCATCAAATGCATGGGCCCAGGTAAGTCCCTAACCTCTCCTGGCCTTAGCTTCTTCAGATTTAAGAAGAAGCATATAGTATCCACAACTAGAGGTTGCTATGTTGATTCAGGGAGATTATGATTATCCCATGCTTTGTAAATCATGCAGCCTAAACAAATAGGAATTAAATTTTATTTGTGGTAGCAGAAGAATGTGGACAGTTTCTTGGTGTCTGTCTTAATGGGCTTGACCTATATAACAACCAAGGATGTTTGTTAAGTGAATCACCTGTTGTTTTCTGGGCCATGCTTGAAATTACATGCCATGTTATGGTGAACTCCTTTTGTACCACCCCAAGTTGAAGTTGCTCTTACACAATTTGGATAAGATTAATGAACACATACATTCTTCGCTCTTGGAAACAAAACTGACTTGGGCAGGGTAGACATCAGGAAAGTGACTTAGCTGGTAACTATGTGATTAATAATGTAGATTTGGTCTAAGTGTTGGTGTGGGCAAATGATAAATAGCAAGTCCACCAAGTTGAGCGTGTTAGGGAGCCTATTTGATGCTTAAAGGATGATTGTGCCAGTGCTGTGCTCTGTATTTAACAAAATGTGTACCAATAGCCTTTGTTTCTACATTGTTCTCACCTGCTACACTATGAGCTCCTTGAGGACTTGCTTATGTTTGTGCACTAGCATTCAGCACACTGTGTAGTGCACAATAAATGTTTATTGGATGAATGAATGAAGAAATGAATGAGTGAATAAAACCTTTTATTCATTGAGAGGGATTTTATAGAAGTATAGGTGTGGGTTTATTTGTGTTGTCACCTGGTAATCTCATAGATGCATTCTCGGATGTTGGAAAGAAATCCCTGGTTATGCACAGGTAGGTTGTGCCTGCTGCCCTGGCCTCAGGGCTGACTTAGCTTCTGTCCTTTTCTTAGAATGGCTCCTTTCTATCCCTCCTTCATCTTTGTCTTCCTTTCTAGGCTTGAATTTAGATAACTTTGCCTCAATCTTTGTATGTACACATTTGTCTCCCCCATGACTTCTTCCCTTTTCTTTTACAGTACATATCCTTACCTAAAGGAACTCTTTACAGACCCTTCTTGTTGATCTCAAGGGGAGAGAAAGGGGGGGTGGGCACACCAGGGCCTCCTGCCACTGCAAACGAACTCTAGATGCATGTGCTACTTTATGCATCTGGCTTTACGTGGGTACTGGGGACTTGAACCCAGGCCGTCTTAGAATGAAATGAGAGTGGTGCAGCAGTAGTGCCAGCAGCCTTTAAAACTTCTAGGAGGGCCGAAAGTCTCCCGTTTTCCTCCTCATCTTTCCCAACTGAAAAGTCCTTTCTCAGGCTTATGAAATACAGAAAAACAACCCCCCCCCACACACACACTTACTTCTTTTTCAGTTTTACAAATACAGTCAGATGAAACTTTGAAGGCCAATATCGGAGACTTGTGGCCATTCAGTAGCTTTATTACTTTTGAAAAGTTTCCAGGTTGTCTGTGTTTCTGTTTCCTCCACCTTTGAAAAGGTGGCTGTGTACTACCAAATAACCACCTATCACAGTGTCCTGGTGAAGTTTATTGTATATTAAAAACTTATAGTAACTAACAACTGAGTACCATATACAATGTATATGAGAAAATATAAAAAAGGGCTGGAGAGATTGCTTAGCAGTTAAAGGCACTTGCTTGCAAAGCCTGCTGGTTTGGGTCTGATTTTCCAGCACTCAAGTAAAGCCAGAAGCACAAAGTGGCACATGTGTCTGGAATTCATTTACAGTGGCAAGAGGACCTGGTATGGCCATCTCCCTCTTTTTCTTTCCCTCTTTCCCCTTGCAAATAAATAAAATTAATTTAAAAAAGGAAAATGTAAAAGAAAATCCAGGCATGATGGTGTGTGCCTTTAATTGTAACCTTTGGGAGGCTGTAGTAGGAGGATAACTATGAACTTGAGGCTAGCCTGGGCTATCGAGTTCCAGGTCATTCTGACCTACAATGAGATCCTGCTTAAAAAGAAAGAAAGGAATAAAGGAAGGAAGGAAAGAAAGAAAGAAAGGCACATGTCTATTGTTGGTTTCTTAGGGGGGACCACCCCTGTCATGACATTCCTTTTCAACTAGCCATAGAAGCCATTTTCTAATCTCTTGTCTTTTGGGGGTGTTTCAGTAAATCTACCAAGGGGGAATACTTCTAAGCACATTTAATTTTATTAGCTTACTTTAGAGCCACTTTTATTTCAAATAGGTGTTTGCGTTTCTCTGACTGGGTCTTACATTGTATTCAAGGCTGACCTGGAAGTCACTGTGTGTAGCTTGTCAATGTTTTCAAGGCTGGCCTTGAACTTCAGATCATCCTGTCTCTGGCTTGTCAGTGCTGGGATTCAAGTAGGTGGGGTTTTTCATGTTGACATTGTACTTTTGTCTTCAGAGAACAACTGCCCCATATAATTTGTTTTCAGTAAGCAGATGAGAGGTAGGGCCGACATTTCACAGAGCCAAGCCTATAGAGGAATAGGGAACAGTCACAAAGGCAAGACTGCTGAATCCCTTCCTTGGAGTTTAAAGAAAGTCGATAGACAAGATCTCCAGTCCTGTTTCTCTTTGGGAAGCTTCCTACACTTATACAAGGGTTATATAGAACTTTAATCACTACTGTTCTTGGTTTGATTTGGTTTTTCTGCTCTTAAATTCCCTTTGTCTTATCTTCCAAGCTTGTTCCTCTGAATGCTTAAATCATTAACAACTCATTAAAAGTCTTTTGGCTAATTTCATTTTCCATCAAGCTGTAACTGGGTGTGGTGGAAACCTGTGTAGGCCTGCTTGGCTGGGCGGCACCTGATCAGCTCTTAGCATTCTGGCTGTCAAAAGGCCACTGAATAAACAGACGAGTAGGGAGGGAACCTGTTCACTGAAAATCCTTGAAAAAAAAAAAAGAAGAGGCTGTAGGATAGAAGTGGAGAGGCCATGATCAGTCTCTTCCCCCTGAAGGGCTCTTCACGATTAGCATCTTGACTGTCTTTTTGTGGAACAGCTTTTCTCTCTTTCCCTCAGAGATTGTTTCTGTGTTTTCTTTCAGAATGTTATATAGCTTAATTCATGAATACAAAGTGCTTTAGTTCTGTTGTTTCATTTATTTTCTGTAGGAACAATTAAAGCTTTCTCCTACCCAGGGGCCTTACATATACTAGGCAAGCCCTGGACACTGACCCCATAGGAGTTAAGGTCTTGACGGAGACGAAATGGTTCATCATTTACTGTGCTGTGAAGTCAAGGTTTCAAGCCAGTTGCAGTAGGAGTTCTGAGATCCCTTTCTCTCCTAACAACAGGGACATATTCTGAAAAGCACTTTGAGTATTTGATTTTGTGTAGTGGGAACATGATGGAATGTGCAGGTGTAGGTTAATCATTGGACATGCAAATTAAGAGATGTAGTAAAGGCAAGGTGTATGAGTCTGCTGCCAGCGTAACACAGCAAAACTGTTTTACCTTAAACTTTTTTTTTTGCTAAATAGTAGTACATTCTAATATAAAATATGCATGGTGTTTGTGATGGTTTGATTCAAGTGTCCCCCATAAACATATGTGTTCTGAATGCTTGATCCCAAGCTGATGGCAATTTTGGAATTGGAACCTTGCTGGAGGTGTGTTGTTGGGCGTGGGCTTATGGGTGTTATAACCAGCTTCCCCTTGCCAGTGTTTGTCACATTCTCTTGCTGCTATTTCCCCTCTGTAAGCCAAAATAAACACTTTCCTCCAAAAGCTGCTTTTGGTCGGGCTCTTTCCGCCAGCAAGGAGAAGTTGACTGCAACAGTATCTCAGTTACTTTCTCATTGTTGAGACAAAACACTTAACATCACATCAACAAGGAGAAGCAGAGAGAGAGAGAGAGAGAGAGAGAGAGAGAGAGAGAGAGAGAGAGAGAGCATCAACTGGGCATGTACTATAAAATCTCAAGGCTCATCCCCAGTGACACACTTCCTCCAGCAAGGCTCCACCTCCTAAAGGTCCCAGCACCCTTCAGAACAACACCACCAGCTGGGGATTAAGTATGAAAACATAGGAGTCTATCGGAAACATTCAAACCACCACATTCCATGGCAAATGCATAAACTAGCATCATACAGTTATTTACTGCCATTTTCAAGTATCATTTACTGTACAAAGTTGTTATGTGCTCTGCCGTTACCAGGGAACTAAGAGTCCCTTTTGTGGATTCTTAAGTCTCCTTAATAAAGGAATTAAAAGAATTTAGAAATGAACTCAGATTAAAGTTTGAGGGCAATTTTATTAGTGGTTGAGAGAAAAACCTTAGGGAAGACAAGCTGTGAATCTTGGCAGCTGCTGGAAGGGAGGTGGATAATTTGAAGAGAGAAAGTCATGCCTCTTGAGTTAGGTCCAGAAAGCAGGCAGGTTCAGCAATGAAGATCTGCAAGCAGTTGCATGGTAGAGGGCGGTCTTCCTAGAAAGTGAGAAAACTTGAGTGTCTAGGCAAGCATGCTTCAGCTTTTTGCCAGGATCCAAAGATGAGATGGAAAATGTGAAAAGGAAAAGTAATGTATTTGAGTTAGATCTCAAAAGTGAACAGGCTTGCAGTGAGGGTCTGCAAGCAACTGCCCTAAGAGAGGGACTTCAGTGGTTTAAGTACAGTATCTCATTGAGGGAATAAGTGTTCCTTTCACCTCTTGAGCATGTCTTGAGGTATGAGGTAATCTTTGGCCAGGTGATTGACAGGCTCAGTTGCATTAACTCTTAAGGGAGGGGACCACATTTTAATGTTTTGGTTAGCTTAAAATGTCATGTCTCCATGTAGGGCCACAGGTAAAGTTCTAATTCTATTCTTTTGATCATGAAGGAGGAGTCCATCCTCAGTGGCCTCCAAGCCTGTTTAAATACCTCATGATAATACTTGATCTCACCTCTTCATCTCTCAGATATAGTTTCCTGTTGAAGTATATGCTAGCCATTGACATTTCTTATAATTATGAATATGACCCAACACATAGCACCTATCAGCAGCCTTGCCATGTCTTTTTTTTTTTCTCTACATAGTCTCTAGGTATTCTTGAACTTTAAAGACATTTAATTTGGTTAATTTGAAAATTTTATTCATTCATTTGTTTATTCACTCCTGGACTCAGCACATGGTGATGCTTGTCTACTATGTTCCAGGCTCTTGTTTGGTGCTAGAGTGGAGTTACTGACAAGACAGAGCAAGTTTCTGCTTTGAGCTGTAATCTAAGAGAAATCTTTACTTAACATGCTAATACATGGGTAAGTTCATAGGGTATTTGAAGCTAGTTGTGTGTTCTGCAGGATGTAAAAATAACAAGATGTGTGCTGGAGAGTGGCTGGCAGGGAAGAGGGAACTTAATCTTATGGGGTAGGGAAGGACTTTTGGAGATGGTATCTGAGATGAATGTGTGATGAAAAGAAAGGAACTGATCAAGGTGAGATGGGGGTAGCAGGTGCCAGAGGCTGAAGTAAACGGAGCTCTACATGTTAGAGGAATAATGAGAAGGTCTGTGTGAGGCCAGAGTTGGAGAGCACGTGGGAGATGGGTGTGAGGTAGAATAGGCAGGTATGGCCAGACCCCACAAAGACGAGGAACACTAGAGACTTGGTAATTGATTGCTTGTACAGTGGGAAACCGAAGAAGGTAATAAGTAGGGGAGTAAAACATCTGACTTGTTTATGTTTTTAAGGTTACTCTGCTTGCTATCTGGAAAATAGGTGATTTGGGTAAAAAAGTAGAAGGAAGAGTACTATTTGCAAGATTCTTGCAGTAATTGAGTAAGAGATAGTGGTAGTTTAATCTAGGTGGACATATGTGAAACCTTTTTTTTTCCCTCACTAGGTGAAACCAGAATAAGTTTTCTATTCAACTTTTACATTAACTGTTGTTCAAGCCTGGTCCTTTATTTCCTGTGGCCTCATGCATGTGCTTTTCACTTGAAAGGATTCCTTCACATATTTTGTGTAGTGCTAGCTTAATGTTCATGAACTCCTCTAGCCCATTTTATCCTAGAAAGTTCTTCTTTCTCCATCAGCTAGAACAGATAGTTTTGCTGGATATAGTAGTCAGGGTTGGTATTTTGTTTCAGAATTTGAAATATATCAGTCAATGCCCTCTTGACTTTTAAAATTTCTGTTGAGAAATTTGTTATTCTGATGGGCCTGCCTTTATAAGTGACTTGGTATTTATCTCTTGCTGCTTTCAATATAGTTTCTTTGGTCTCTATATTTAGTGCTTTAATTATTTCCCTGATTATAATATGACAAAGGGAGGTTCTTTTTTAGTCTTGTCTGTTTGGTGTTCTAAATGTATCTGTATTGGCATCTCTTTCCTTGGATTTAGGAACATCTATGATTTTGTTGAAAATAGCAATGCTTTCAGCCTGAAATTATTCTTCTATGCCATAATTCTTGATTTGACTTCTTCATGGTGTCCCAAATATCTTGGAAGTCCTACCTATACCTTATTATCTTTCTCCTTATTGGAATGTGCCGCCAGTTCTTCCACATTGTCTTTAAGTTCAGATACTGTCCTCTCCTTAATTCATCCTAATAAGGCTTTCTATAGAAATTTTTATTTAACTTATTGTAATTTTCACTTCTAGCATTTCAAATTGGTTTTCCTTCAGTATTTTTATGTCTTCACTCATATATTGATCTTTACATTTTATTCAGTTGATTTTCTGTGTTCTCTTGGAATTCCTTGAGTTTGTTTTCTTCTTTGATTTCTTTGGTTTCTATGACCAGCAAGGATGGTATGGAGTACACTAAAGTTTGGTTACTTATCAATGGGAGAGATGTAGGTAGGTTAGGATGGGGACAAGTGTTATCTTTGAAAAAGATGGGGGTAGGAAAAATATCTGGGAGAAGAAAGTTGGGATACTATTAGGTCCCACAGAGCTTAGAAGTTATTAAGACTATGGAAGGGCTGGAGAGATGGTTTAGTGGTTGAAACACTTGCCTGCAAAGCCTAATGACCTGTGTTTGATTCCCCTGTACCCATGTAATGCCAGATGCACAAAGTGGCGCATGCATCTGGAGTGCATGGGCGTCTATTTTGTCTCTGTCTCTCTTTCTCTCTCTGTCTGTTTCACTCTGCTTGCAAATAAATAAAAAACATTATTTTAATAAAAGACTGCAGGGGCTAGAGAGATTGCTCAGTTGTTAAGGCACTAGCCTGCAAAATCTGATGATGTGGGTTCGATTCCCCAGTACCCACATAAGCCAGATCAAAAAGTGGTACATGGGCTGAAGAGATGGCTTAGCGGTTAAGGCATTTGCCTGCAATGCAGAAGGACCTGAGTTCGATTCCCCAGTGCCCATGTAAAGCCAGCACAAGAGGGTGCATGTGTCTGGAGTTCATTTGCAGTGGCTGGAGGCCCTGTTGTGCCCATTCTCTCTGTCTGATCCCCCTCGAATAAATAAATAAAATATTTTAAAAAAAAGTGGTACATGCATCTGGAGTTCGTTTGTAGTGGATAGGAGCCCTGGTATGCCCATTCTCTCTCTCTCTCTCTCTCTCTCTCTCTCTCTCTCTCTCTCTCTCTCTCTCTGCCTGCTTGCAAATAAATAAATAATTTGAAAAAATAGAAAAAAATACTGGAAGTGCAGAGAGATCACAATAGTAGACTGTGTGGAGAAAAATAAAGAATAATCCTAAAATTCAACTAAGCAGTATACAAACACAAGCAAAACCATCATGAAGTACATTTGTATGAGTAGAGATTCAAAAGAAGCACTGAATGTTTAAAAAATATCAAAAAGGATAGAAGTCAATCCTTATGTACAAATGAAAGCAAAGTATATTAAACATATATCAATCAAACAAGCTAGTGCATCAGCATTTCTGCCTTGGTGAGATGGGATTTTGAATTCTTTCCTTCTCTGTGACATGTCCTTTAATAACCTGTCTTGACATAGGTGTTGGGATTTGCAGTTCAAACCTTTAGGACCCGATTTGTGGTATGTGTTACTACAGAGATTAGGCTAGTTACCTTTTGGGGTGAGTTTCTAGCAGGCAGAGCTACATTGTGAAGGCAGTTCCTCTAGGTGAACCCTCAGAGAGGCTTGGCTAGGCTGAGTGTGGTGTGGGGGAGGGACAAGTGAGAGACTTTGGCTTCCTATAGTCTCTGGTGTTCCCAGTGTTGGCATAGGGGGAGGGGAAGTTGTGGAATGCTTCCTGGTGGTTTCCTCCTGGAACTCTGCTGGTTTCCCCTGCCCTCTCCTTTAGCTGCTTCTGATCCTGCGGGGCTGGTATATGTGGGAGAAGGACTTCCCAGCAGCTTCCACTGTTTTCATAGGCAAGATTGTGTGCAAGGAGCAGACTTCCCTGCTGCAGGCCTGCTTGTTTCTGGTATACAAGTGGATTCACCCTAATGAACTGCAGTTCTCTCCTGCTTCTCCATGGAGATCTCACCTGCCTTAATAAGTTAGTTTACACAGCTTATCTCTTGCAAAAGAAAAAGCTTATTGTATATTATCTTGCCTCTTTTCTTTCCTCATTTTTTTGATGAAGCTACTAATCCACTCTCTTACCCAGAAGTCCTTGTACACAGCCAGCAGGCTCTGAGTTGATTCCTTTCCTCAATATATGTGGGGTGGGGATGAGAACAATGGTTGCCTTTGGAGGATGGAAGAGGATGAGAGAAGTTCACATCAGGGTGGAGAAGACAAGGCAAGCTGGCTCATCACATTGCAGCTGGAGTCAGGAAGCAGAGTTGCGTTTTCTTTACTTTTTTTTCTAGAAAGAGCTACCTGGGTCAGTGTGTAAAAATCCAACTTACTAATTTCAGGACTGGTATCTGTTATGGTTTCTGCACTCTGGCTGTGCTCGCTGACCAGGCTCCCTGTGGCAATGCTTATCTGTGAGAGCCAGGGACCTGCACATTTATAGTAAGTTACTTAGTGAGACGCTAGGCAAGTAGGGAGAGTACTTAGCTCAGGCATATCCAGAGGAAAGGTTTAGTTTAATTTTTTTAGCCAGCATTAAGAAGAACAGAATGGTTCCTTCTTAAGATTACCTGGAAATGCATAGTAGAGGAATTTCAACTGTTTATGTAATTATCATTTCCTTATATTTGCTTAGCAGTTTAGTGTTTTATTTTTTAAATTTTATTTTAAAATGTTTTTATTCACTCACCTGCAATAGAAAGATAGAGATAAATAGGGAATGAATATGGGTGCTCCAGGGCCTTTTGCCACTGCTAATGTATTCTAGACGTGCGCCATTTTGTATGTCTGACGTGTGGAATTGAAACCAGGCCGACATGACCCTATGTTTTTTATATTGGGTTCATTTATATTATTTCATTTGGTCAAAAATCTTGTGATAGAAGCACGGCAGATATTCTTTTATTTGTGTGTGAGTGTGGGTAAATGTGTGCTATGGCATGTGTGTCATGGTGTGTTTTGGGGGGATGTCAGAGGACAACTTTGGGGGTCAGTCCTTGCTTTCCACCTTGTTTGAGGCAGGGTTTCTTGTTCATTGCTGCACTCACTAGGCTAGCTGGCTTGTAAGCTTAGGTAACTTCTCCTGTCTCTGCCTCCCCATCTCATTCATTGTAGGTGCACTTGGATTCCATGTGTGTTACTGTGTCGAACTCTATGTGGGTTCAGAGGATTAATTCAGGTACTCATGCCTGTGAGCCCAGAGGCAGCCATTTTTAATCCCATTTAGAAGATGGTAAATCATTGGGTAGGTGACATGATATGCTGTCCACATCACACTGTAAGGGTAGAACTCAAACATAGAAAAAATACTTGCTGCCATGACTTTGCAGCCAGCTTGGACTACAGAGTGAGTTCCAGGTAGTTTTGAGCTAGAGAAAGACCTTGTTTAAAAAAAAAAAAGTCAAATAAAAAAGAAATACTTCTTTTTAAAAAAACTGTATTGCCAGGTATTGTTGGCACATACCTGTAATTCCAGCACTCAGGAGGCTAGGGGAGGAGGATCAGGAATTCAAGGCCAGTCTGGGGTACATAGGAAGACAGTCTCTGAACAAACACATCAACCAGCCAAATAGCCTTATTGAAGAATGATTCATATGTACTTGTATAACTATGTATAAAACATTTCTGCCAAATTTACCCAAATTTCCCTCATGCTCACCTCCTATTTGATGTCTAATCCAATGCTTTCCCCACAATCCTACAGAGTAATCTGACAGCCTCTCAGCTGCATCCTTCGGAACTGGTACTGGCTGGCAGCTAGCCAGCCTTCTGGTGTTGAGTTATGATACTGAATGGGAAGCTAGTTGGTTGGTTACTCCATTTTGAGTTCCTTCCTTTTCATCTTTTACCAGCTTCGGGCTATAGAAAGATAACGTGACTTCATCTTTCTAGGTGAGCTTGAAGAACTGGATACCCACTCACCTGTCTACACTTGTTTCCCTTTAGCCTGCAGAGAGGTGGAGGGTGGTGGAGTGACGGAGGAACAAACTCTAGAGGCGGTTCTACTCCTCTGTCTACTCAGTCTCCTCCTTGGAAACCTGCTCTCTGCTGCTAAGTTGCAGCTCCCCAAGGCCATCTGCATTCTGAATCCCCTGTCTGATGAGTACATCCCAAAGGCCTGGAAGATCCTAGCTCTAAAAAAAATGAGCAAACCTTGAGTATAATAGCTACACAAACTCTTCCTCAGTGTCCTTTAGGTTCTGAGAACAGACCTTTATTTTTATTACTTTCAACATTTTTATTTGTGTGTCTGTGTGATATGTGTGTTGTGCTCATCTGTGTTAATGCAGCCATGTGCGTGCCATGCATGGTGGGCATGTGGGTGTCAGGACAACTTCTGGGGTAGGTCCTCACTTTCCATCCCCTTTTACATACCAGTCTAGCTGTCTGGTGAGCTTGGGGCTTCTTCTTGTACATGTGCTGGGATTACAGACTCTTGCACTAGGCTTTATGTGTTTTGGGGAACTGAACTCAGGTTGTCAGGCTTGCCCAGCAAGAGCTTTACTTATGAAGCCATATCCCCAGCCCAGAACAGAACAATAGTTCTAATGTACTATTCTCAAAGCCTATGGTGTCCTGCACATCCAAAGCATTAGGGTGTCAGTCTAGGAATTCGCTGCTAGGCTACAGCTACTCCTGTAGTTGCCATATGATATCCACCAAAGGAACAGATGGCTTTGCCCCAGACTAGCAAGATGAAGATGAATACCTTGAGGGAGCCTCTGTAGTGACCACACGATGACCTAGAATAGCAGCTTCTGCTTTCCTGCATGAGATTTGCTCCCTTTTAGCCATCCAGTTTGGGAGAAGCCCTGTGCTTTGATACTAATCCCTCTCATTTGTTTTGGGCTGCTTGGTTCTCAGTGCTTCTTCATATCCATTATTTCTTTGTTCTGGTACCTTCTCTTAGGGCAAAAGCCCCATCTCATCTGATTTAGGGCAGCTGCAAGGATATAACAGACTCTGATTTCTCAAAAGGATTCATCTTAACTCTTGGCCTCCACACAGTATTGAATTTCATTTAGTTATTTTACTTATGTCTTGGGTTTTGGTGAAGAGGGAAGAAAACCACCAAGCTTGAAGTTTCTCCTTAGCTGACAACTTCATCCAGAAATAATCTTTCTTAGAGAGGCCAGCCTTGCCTCCGTCTTCAGTTTGCTGGCTGCATCTGCTTAGTGAGTCCCTGGTATTGACTCTTCCCCCTGCAAGGACCTCTTGCATTATGGAGGCATGGAAAACAGCAGGCTTTCTGTCTTTAGATGCCCGAAGGCCCAGTGTGCCCTGGGAAGACACAGTGGTAGGAACAAAGACTGACTTGAGAGGCCCACATGTGTACATCTGGGTGGCTGCATGGAGATGGAGGCAAAGGGCCGCTCAGGTCCGTAGACAGAAAAACAATTCCAAAAGCTGTAGCAATGTAATGTGCCTTTTCTATTTCCCATTGGAGTTTGACTTCTAAAGGTTCAGAAGGTTTCATTCCTTATCATGCCCCAAGAGAGCTTTCCATAACAATGAGAGAAATTCAGGGATGACAAGGAATGCTGGTAGTATAAGGTGGCCAAGAAGGCTGGCAAGGAGGAAAATATGAGAGGCTGGTGGGGGGAGGGGGGAGACAGTGTTTCTAAGGAAAACTGTTGGAGACACTGAAGGTGTTAGTGGTCACCTGGGGAGATCTTGGATTTATTTGACAGTTCCCATTTTCCACTTAGGCTTCATGTGTACACTCATTTGGGAGCTAGGGAAGGGAATAATACCCTCCCCAAGGAGTTGTGGCTGAGCTCCCAGTCCCCAACACCAAAGGAGCTGCTGCAGCTGCGAAGCAAATTGGCTTAGCTCTCCCCAAAGAGCTCAGAGCTCTGGGTGGTTATTTTATCTTTCATCTTTCCTCCTCATATTTTCCTCTTTGCAGCCTTTATGTTCCCTTCCTGCAGGAAATCTCTTGTTCCTTGTCACTTGGGCCCAGATGGCTGCTGTACATTCCATTTTCCTGATCATGTCTTATGACTGGGAGGGAGGAGAATTTTGTTCTGATGTCCTCCTTCTGGTCAACCTACCAAGTCAGGTTGGCAGTCTAGCCTATTTTTAGCCATCCCTTGGTAAGAAGATTCTGTCACCTATTTTGAAACCTGTTTCATTGATTGACAGCTTTCAAATTAGGAATTTCTTGCTGATACTTGACTTAAAACATGATAGCTATAATTGAAAATAATTTTCTTTTGTTACTTTGAAATCATGGAGTTTGTGAAGGAGAAGGATTTTGGAAGTCATTTAGACCTCTAATGCAGAAAATGAAACCCACCAATTTCCTAACTCCAAATTGAAATGGGAAATGCCTCCTCATCCTCCCATTGAAAATCCCATCCGTTTTGGGATCTGCTTCTGAAAACACACATTTGGGTGCCATTCTGTGAGAATCAATTTAATTTTCAGGGAAAAAAAACAAGTGATTGTGGAGTTGTAAGTGTAGAATACAAACATTAACTGACTCTATTTTGTTTCTAGTGAGAAAGTTAAATGATGCTTGTAGAATTACCTTGCCACAAGAGTAAAAATAAACTCAAGACCCAACATAAAAGCTTTCCTGGTTCTTTTTCCTTCTGCCTCTAACGGGGAAAAAGGGGAGTGATGATTGTTAGTTTTCTCCTGTCCATCAGTGGGATTCTTTGTATATTAAGTCTCTTTTAAAGATTTTGTCAGGTGACTGAAAACTCCTTTGAAGGCTTCCCTTTCACTGGCTTTCTGCTGCTGTACAAGTCCCTTGACATGAGTCCCTGTGCTTCCTTCCTTGACAGACTGCATCTTGATGGCAGACAGCTCTCATGAGAAACTAATGATATTGACTCTCCTTCAGTGCAGGAACCCTTTTAAAAATTTTTTTTTTTTTTTTTTTTGAGGAAGGGTCTCATTCTAGCCCAGGTTGACCTGGAATTCACTATGAAGTCTCAGAGTGTCTTTGAACTCTTGGTGATCCTCTTACCTCTGCCTCTGGAGTTCTGGGATTAAGGGTATGGGCTACCCTGGCTGACTAGGAACCTTTTAAAAGGTATATCATTTATTTATTTGCAAGGAGAGAGAGAATAGGTATGCCAGGGCCTGTTACTATTGCAAATGAACTGCAAACACATGCACCACTTGTGTAGCTGGCCTTTTCTATTTTCTTGAGGTAGTATCTCACTCTAGCCCAGGCTGACCTAACACTCATTCTGTAGTCCTAGGCCAGCCTTGAACTCACAGCACCCCTGCCATTGCCTCCTGAATCCTGGGATTAAAAGTGTACATCACCACATCTGGCTACCATTTCTTTTTCTTTCTTTGTTTTTTCTTTTCTTTTCTTTTTTTTTTTTGGAATTCTGTTCAATTTTTATGGCTATCATTTCTTAATCTTGTTCTGCATCTTGTTTTACATTGGTACTAGGGAATCAGATCCAGGTCATTAGGCTGTGTAAGCAAGTGTGACTTTAACCACTGAGCCATCTTCCAACCCAGCAGTTATCTTGTTATGTGGAATAGTGTTAGGGTCCACAAATCATCCCAATGAAGACCACCACTCACATATGCAAAAGCAAGAGCGTTTATTTCTCCAGACGGCAAACCAGCATGGGGGGGGGGTCAACCCTCTAACAAGGTGACTTGGATAGGAGTGCAGGCTCCTTTTAAGCATCTTAACCACAGGAATGGGGTAAATTAGGGAGGGAGTGCTGTTTCCTGGAGATGATTGGTTGTTATTATTTTAGGGTACAGTTGGCTCTAGGGGATTGGTTGTCACTTAAGGGGCATTCATAGGGGCATTGCTAATCTCCAGGCAAGTCCAGGCAGGTCCAGGTACATCCGGCCAAGCCGGTCAAGACTAGGACATCTGGTTTCTGGCTTGAGTATGGGGCTTGCTCTGATTGTTGGCTGTCCTTAACTGAGACTCAGGCCTAGTGTCTTGGGAGGGTTATCTTGAGCCTGTCATGGCGATGGTACTGTCCTCTCAATAGAAATTCATCATTCTTTGCATTGACAAAATTATATTAGATGGCTTTAAAGGGGTCTTGGGAAGGGCTTACTTCTTTTGATAATGGTTACTTGTAGCTTCTCTACTTCACCTGAGACATTTTTTTTTTTTATAACAGGCAGAGGTTGCTATGTGTCACAAAATAGTTAATTTCTTGTTTCTGAGACAAATATCTTACAAAAATTAGTTTAAGGGAGGAATGACTTGTTTTAGCTTCTTGTTGTTGGGTTATAAAGAAAGCACAGTGACAGGAGCTTGAGGCAGCTGGTCATATTTAGCCCACAGTGAAGAAGTAGGGTATTTTCATTAATTTGTAAGTGGAGATAGAGAGGAGAGAGGAAAGAGGAGAGAGGAGAGAGAGAGAGAAAGAGAGAGAGAGAGAGAGAAAATGAGAATGAGAATAGGCATATGCAAGGGCCTTTTGCTATTGCAGATGCATTCCAGATGTATGTGCTACTTTGTGCATCTGGCTTTGCTTGAGTATTGAGAATCAAACCTGGGGTGTCAGGTTTTGCAAGCAAGTACCTTAACAGCTGAGCCATCTATCTAGCTCAGCTCTCTTATTAAGGCAGATCTTCCCATCTCAACATAATCAAGATAATCCCTCACAGGTAATTATAGGTCCTGTCAAGTTGACAATCAGTACAATCCATCATATATCACATGTCATGTTGGGATGTCACATGCTTGGATCAGTTGACAGGGTGTATTCAGATTTGTGACCAAAGCTGAGGTGGCACTTATTGCCTGGTTGGTCCATTTTTGGGCTAGCTCATGTTCATGCCATTTTAGTGCATTAGTTAACATTTTAATCTCTTGAAATATTACTAAAATTCATTATTTCACTTTCACTGTAGCCATCTGAGGTACTTAACCTGCTTGTTTTATACCTTTTTTAAATTACCTAATTGGATTGGTTTCAGGGACATAAACTCATTTTGCTATCAACCTAAGAGAAACAGGCAGGTGCACTGGAGAAATCCTATTTGGAGCATTTGGCCAGTGGTTTGTCTGTCTCTTTTTTCTGGTATTGGGATTGAACCTAGTGCATCCCCAGCCCTCTTTTAATCTCTGTTTTGAGATAAGATTTCACTAAGTGCCCTGGCTGGCTTTGAACTCACTGTGTTGCCCAGGCTTGTCTTGAGCATTTGATGCTTCTGCCTTCTGAGTGTCAGTTTCTTTTAATGAAGCAAGTTCTTAAATATATTTGCCCAATGAAATACGCAACACTCACAGAATTCTAGGTACCACTATATTCTTTTATTGCTGTCTTGCCTATGTAATCCAGCAATAATATTTTAAAATAATTTGTCTTTGTTGTGTCATTCTAAAGCATTCAACTTATTTTTCATAGAAATACCTTTTTTGTACTCAAAGATAATATAATATTTTAATACATGATTTATAGGTATATCTACAGCCTACTGGCTCTTGGAAAAGCATGCAGCCTGGCTGGTGGGAGTGTATATAAATAGGTATACAACAGGCAGGCCTATTAGTGAATAGCCTTCTTCAGCATGATGTAGAAGCCAGCTCATATATCATAGATCACTGTTAAAATATATCAGATAAGCTGGCAGGTCAGTTAAGAAAACATCATTTATGCACATTTTGTGCATCTATTACTTGCTAAAGGGAATTTTATTTTAGTACCTATTATAATTCTTCAGTTTGACTACAAGTTTTGGAAGGACAAAGCTCTTGTCTTACACCATGTGTGGTATATATTGGTTGCACACTGGCAGGTGCAGAAAAGTGATAATATATGTGTGTCTGTATGAATGAATATATGTATCTGTTTGTATACATGCATATGTATGCATACACATAAGCACAGTACAGTGGTATGCACATAGTTGGTGCCAAATGGCTTTCTTATATGCATGTGTCACTATATGTAAAGTACTAAAAATTTGCATAAGAACTTTTAGAATTTAGGATTTTTGCTGCACTAGTTTCTTCTGTGTATGTGAGAAACTGAGAATTCATTGTGGAGCTTTTATATTTGGATTCAGAATAGTGCATGTTTCAGGAAGATCCTCTCAGCAGTAATTATACCTCATTCCTAGAATAATAAAAATAGTGTCAATAATAACTGATATTTATTGGGTGCTTAAGATGTGCCAGGCAGGGTGCTAAGTATAAATTATCTAGATAAATCTCCATGATCCTGGAAGAAGATACAGCAAGGCATATTGTAGATAAGGAATCTTTAGGAACCAGTGAGGATTTGGTATAGGTCTAAGCTTTGAATAGTTCAGTAATGGGTTCAGTTTATTTTCAGAGTGTTGCTGTTGTTTTTAGTGGTTGAGGGTCCTTCTAGGTAGGATGAAAAGTGCCCTTATGCCTACAGAGTGTGGCACTTGAGTTTGGCTTGCTAGGAACCAGAGTAGCTACTAGCCTTCTTGATTCTTGAAAAGATCCTTGTGGCTGGGCATTGCTCAGGGTATTTGAATTCAGCTTCTGGGAGGTGGGAGGTAAAGCCAAAGTGGCAGTGGAAACAAGCTACTATAGCACATTAGACCCTGCCTGTCACTTTTCTTCCAGGCCCACCCCTTGTTGGCGGGCCCTTGGAAAAGGCAGTCTGGATGTGTGTGAACAAGTTGTTTGCTGGTGCCAAGACAAACAGCATTGTGGGCTGGAGGGCCCTGGGCTAGGAGCTGGGCAGAGAGTGGGCTGCACTTGGGAGCAGTGTTCATGGAAGTCATTTTCCTGTTGGCACAAGGTTGGTTCTGAGCTGAATTTAAGAGAGAATTAGGGCATTTTGTCCTTCCACTCTTTGGGGGATTCATTGATACCACAAATCCAATCTCTGCAAATGTACTCACCCAGAAGTGAATTGCAAAAATTGCCAAACTTTAGGCCCCTTGGACTGGAAGGTGATAGCCACAATAGCAAAAATAACAACAACAACAAAATAAAACTAACCAAACAAATGCCTGTGGGCTGGCTGGCAGGCAGCATTTCTTTGCAAGGTTAATTCTGAATGTAGGTTGGAAGAAGCCAGCAACAAGGAGGTAGACAGCAATCAGAGGCTGCCTTCGCTAGTCCTCCTTCCTAAAAGAAGAGCAGAGGCTACTTTTGTCATGGCCTTTAAATTGATGAAAGACAGATTATGGTCTTGAAGTTAAATGAATGGATTATTGATAGACTTCTCACCAGGGAAAATTTATGCAGCCCTGTGGCCCAGTTTTCCCTTTTTTCTGTAGCAGTTTTTGACAGATGTCTTGAAAAGAGTAGATTTTCATAGAATGCATGACTGTGACTATGAGCTGTGAGTCTTTCTTGAGTTACTTCGTGTCCTTTGGTTGGTGGGGGAGGCATTGACTGTCCTGGGCAAAATCTGGGTTTCATCCTGAACTGAACTGGACAAAATTGGCTAACCCAGGAGTTCTGGAGTAGGAAAAGGTATTGAGCACGTCTAGGGAATGGCTTTGCATCACTGTGGAAACTGCCTTGAAATTTGAGGTTTTCAAACACAGCAACCCAGTCATGCATACAAGCAGATTAGTTGATATTGATTCATATCAGGGTGCAGTGGCACCTCTGGTGGGGTTCCAGGTTCTTGTGTCCTGGATTGAGGAATTCAATAGGCTTATAGCAAGCAAAGTCAGAGAACTTACTAAGAAAAAATGTATCCAAGGGGAGAGGTGGGCTGAAGCAGGGAGAATGTTTAGAAGCTCAAACAGCAACTACTGTACAAAGAATTTGGGCCTGTGTTTGTGTGTGCACATGGGTGTGGATGCCAGAAGACCACCTTGGACATTGTTGAGACAGGGACTCTCTTAATAAAAAAATATTTATTATTTATTTGCATGTGGTGGCGGGGTGAGGGGGTTAGGGGGAAAGGAAGGAGGGAGGGAGGAGAGAGAGAGAGAAAAAAAAATATACATACTAGGACCTCTTGCCATTGCAAACAAACTCCAGACATATATACTAGTTTGTTCATATGGCTTCATGTGGGTACTGGGGAATTGAACCTGATCCATCAGGCTTTGTAAGCAAGTGCCTTGAGCCACTGAGCAATCTCTTCAGCCCTGTGACAGGAACTCTTATTGGCCTACAGCTTATGACAATTATGCCAGACTGCAAAGTTTCAGGAATTTGCTTATCTCTGCTTCCCTGGTGCTAGGATTACAAGTATGTGCCACCACACATGGCATTTTTACTTGGGTTCTGGGAATCAAACTTTATTCTCATGCTTTGTAAGGCAAGCAATTTACCAACTGAGCTATCCCCCAGCCCAGGATTGGGCTTTTATGTTACATTTCATGGGCTTTCTGGCTCATTGCATAGCTCAGGCCTTCTTGTACATGCTCTGTTCCATTTTAGTTCTACATACAATGTCATACATTACATGCCTCATTAGCATCTTAAGTCTCCACCTAGCTGTATGTGTTTAGTAATATAATGAGGTCACCTTCACATACAGTGGAGTGACTGGGTAACCAGTTCTAGTCAGCCTAACCTGTGGGTTTCCAGCCTCTTGACCAGCAGTTTTCTCTCTGTTCTCTTTCAGTCTTTGTATAAGGCCTTCTGGACCTTTCTGTCTACCTTACTCTTCTGCTTCAGAATTTGTTCATGCCTACGCCATATCTGAACATCATTCTTCAGTTTCCTATCTAGGCTTCTGCTTCTAGCTCAGTTCCAGCTTCATTTCTTACTGATTTGCAGCCCAAGTGTGTGGAGTCTTCAGTAGTCGGATCTTACTATCTAGTTCTGGTGGACAACCAAGAGTCTTGGTGATAGCCTGTCATGTTTTGGGATCATCAATGGCATTCTTGACCAACCACTTGCTGGAAGGTATCACACCTCTGGTACTGAATTTTTCTAATAACAATTTATAGCTTCTGGGCACAACACAGTCCACCACCATAAGATACTTCTGCCTAAACTCTTTTTTTAAAAACATATGTATTATTAGCTAGCCAAGAAGTACGTTTCCACATGGTTTATTCATAAATCTTAACTTTTGGTCAGGCCATTTCCCCCCTTCCACCTCAGTATTTTGCCTTTCTACTTATGTATCTACTATACCCTCTCTTAAGTCCTTCCCTTCTTCATAGCCTATATTGTGAGTATTCATAGTGAGTTGCTTTTGGACAATCATCTACCACCAAGCAGAGAGCAGCCAGCCCTGTCATTTTCATTTATGGGCATAGACTTCCTCTTCTACCTCTGCTGATTGCTTTGGGTAGAAATAGGGATTCTGTAGTAGAACAGAAGAGCTAAATGTAGCTTTCTGTGATTTACATAATACAATTTTCCTGTCTGATGGTGGCTATGATAGAGTGGGCCACCCTGGGGACAACTTCACTTCAGGGCTTCTCCAGAATTCTTATGCCCACAAAGGGTCTTTGGATCAAATGTGCAGTTAAATTGAGATCAATTTAATAGACTAAAGACTTCCTTTACTGCAGTGTGATGCTCCACCCCATCTCTCCTTAGAAGCTAATGTGTAGAGAAAAGATTTCATATCAATACAATGTATGCTGCCTTTTCCAAAGCTGTGATTATTTAGAGTGGGAAAGACTACATAAAAATACTCAGTTTGAAAGATGAACTTTTTAAATTTGGTTTTTTGTTTTGAAACAGGATCTCATGTAGCTCAAGCTGACCTCCAACTCTATATATCGTTGAGGATAATCTTGAACTTCTTATCCTGCTGTCTATACCTCCTTAGTGTTGGGATTATAGATATGCACTGCTATATCCATCTTTATCCTGTGCTGGGCATTGAACTCAGGGCTTTGTTCATGCGAGGCAAGCACTCTACTAAAGGAGATGAACTTTTTTTTTTTAAATTTGGTACATACACACGTGCAGAATAGTACATATGTATGTTTAGTGTATGTATTTGTGTGTGCAGATATGTGTGTCCCATGTGTATGCATATGGAGGCCAGAGGAAAATATTGTATGTCTTTCTCTATTGCTCTTCTGCTTTATTTTCTTGAGGTGGAGTCTCTCACTGAGCCCAGCGCTGCTATATATTTTGATTCTCTGATTTCCACTCCCCATGGGGCTATGGTTATAGGCATGTGGCCATCATGTGGGTATTGGGAATGAACTTGGAGAATCAGGTCTTCATGCTTGCATGGCAGTTACCCATTGAGCCATTTCCCCATCCCTATTCTGTAGACTTTAGTGGTGATCTAAGTGGCTTCTTTTCTTGTGTGTGTGTAAAATAAGTAAATTAATACACTAACCCAGGAGACTTTTATAGACTATGTATGTGTTTGTGCCTCTAACTCTGACCATCTAGTGATCAGCCCAATCTCTTCTCTCCTTTTGATAATTTAATTATCCATTTTGGTGCATATATGAATTGGGTTTTTTAAAAATTTAATTTTTTTATTCATAAAAGATTTCCCAGAGGAACAGTGCCTGTTCTCTGACCTTGACAGTGGGCACGCTTCTGAAAGACAAATGGAAAGTGTGGTAGTTTAGATGTGACCCCCTTGCTTTAATTCACAGAACACTTTTTACTCCCTTTGCTCTTTATGATTCTAGACTTAGCAAGTAAAGAAAGTAATTGAAATAAAAAGAGGTTAAATTGGGAGAAAAAAGATGCTACCACACTCTCAGTTAGAAGCAGACTTTAGTCTGTAATTTCAGACTTATTTTTGATTACAAAGTGTAGTGCCCCTCCTCCTTTCTGCTTTTCTTTGTAGTTCTATAATCAGGAGTCTGCTATTTTCTCTCTACTGCTATAATTAATAGTCTAGTCTGAATTATAATAGCCTAAAAGTTTTTAACAGAAACATTGCTTACTCACCTCATTTTACAAAGAACCTACTCAGCCTCTAAGAGTCATTTAAGAAGCATCAGTAAGTATGGAGCATGTGTAAGAACTGTGCTGGATGCTGGGAATTCAGAAAGCAAAAGCATATAGTTTATGCCTTTCGAGGTGCATCATCTGATTGGTTAGGCCTGGTACAACTAGTCCTGTGATGTTCAGTATGAGAAATGTAACTGAGTCATGTAGAGTTCTGACTTGATACTTGTTCATACAGTAGCAGTTTTCAAACTGTTCTATTTGCTTATGGGCCAGGAATGAATATGGATATGGATGCAGATGTAGAGTGAATGTGTAAGTGGATATCTTTTGACATCCAGAACCAGGCTTGGCTTACAAAGGATTTTGCAAAATGTTTGAGTTACTAAAAAACCAATTGGAAATTGGGGTGGAGCCACATGGGAAACAATGGATTTTGCATCATTGCTCATTAGTAAAACCTAATTTGTTTTTAAGTATTCTGTTAGGTTAACATATCACCATTTATAGGTGATTTCACATTGATATGATAAAAAGAGATCACTTTATAAAACTTTATTTACACACACACACACACACACACACACACACACACACACACACACACACACACACAGAATGAGTGGCCAGAGCTTCTAGCTGCAAACGAACCCCCAGACACATGTGCCACTTTGTGCATCTGGCTTTATGTGAGTACTGGGGAATCGAACCTGGGTTGTTAGGCTTTGCAGGCAAGTGTCTTAACTGCTGAGCCATCTTTCCAGCCCCCAAAGAGACCACTTTTGCTTGCAGTCTTTGATCTTCTTTAGGTTCAGGACATACACAGAAGTAAGATTCTGGACAGATCGTGGCCATGCAGTATGTTGCCATCCGCTGCTGTCTGAGTGTGTGTGTCTTTATTTGGAGCTTTAGAGGAGGTGCTTGTCTACCAGCAGTTCCTTTTAACACTCAGCTCTGAAATGGAATACAGTTGCTACTGTGTGCCCCTTGAAAAATATTTACATTTACCTTGGAGAATGTACAAGAACAGGTTTTCATGCATATATCAGAGAAAAGGCAAATGCAAAGGATGTGTACACAGTAACATTGAATGGAGTGCTATTCTTAGCAAGGGCTGTAACTCAGAGAACAGGAAACAAGATGCTTCAGAATGACTAGAGCCAAGAGTCTTCAAGTCATAGGGAAACTCATGACAGCTGCTAGCATCCTCCAGACCTTCCTGTTTTGGTGGAATTTTATCCTTTCATATTGAGATGAAGGAGGGGATGCCTCTCTTTCTACAGGATCTGGAGAAATAGTAGATCATGTCTCTAGAAGTGGACTTTCTACTTGGCCTGTTTCTTCTGAAGAGATCACCCAGATCCACTTGGTAGGTAGAGCAGTTTTCCTTCTGCTTGGGAGATTCAGCTTCTGACACAGGGAGGGATATCTTGGCCAACTGGACTAAACCTTCAGCAATTTAAGTATTCTTTGTTGTTCAGAATTTGACATTAGGTTTGAAAGTCAGTTGGCCTTTGAAAGTTAAAAAGCAAGACTAGAAATGCCTAATGGATCATTATAGCACACACTGGTGAGTGACTAGAAAGTGCCCACCACTTATGGTTGCTCAGTGAGTAAAGATTAATGAGCTTGAATGTATTAGTGTCTGAAAATTGGACTGAACTTCTATCTGGCTTCCCTATCTGATGCTGTGATTGATAAGTAGCAGTGTTTCCACACACACACACATACACAAGATTAGGATGGCGATGGTACTGGCCAGGATCTGTGTTGTCACAGTCACTAGTGATCTTTACTTTGAACTTATTTAAATATGCATCTACTCCTGCACTGTGTGCTTATCATTTAATATTAGCAGTTATACATCAACAATGTACATGAGTATGTATTTAATTAGAGCCTGATATGAGATGGGTCTCTTAAAAGAGTACCTGTTATGGCATTACTCTAAGTATATTCTACGAAAGGTATCAGGCCTATAAGCCATTGCATGTCCTCCTTTCTTTAAATGGAAAAAGACAGTTTTATTTCCCTTTTGTTCTTACTATAAACACCAAGTCCATTCAGCTACTTCAAAAGATATAGCCAGGGTACCCCTCTCAGAGGAAAGGTAATTCACCTTCCCTCTGATATGATTTCAGATTTATAGCAATGAATGTTGGGAAAATGTCGACTTGACAACTGGTGACTTGGTTGACTGAATGTTCCTACTCATGCTCTGTGCTTTGACCATTCAAGATCCTCATGCTTTTCATTTGTTTCATGAAGTGCTGCTTCTGCTGCTGCTGCTGCTGCTGCAAGTTAGCCTCCTTAGATAAGGTACAGACCAGTTAGCTGTCTCCATCTGATGGGGAAGAGAAGAGGGCAAAAAAAAAAAAGAAGAAAGTTAGCTTTTCCTATCCACATCTGCAGATACCAACCAATCGTGACTCATACACGTGTGGAGAATGTAGAGAAGTCGTGTGGTGTGACACTTGCTGAGACAGGAGGAGCACAAGGAAGCCAGCATGGGCTGTATCGCAAGACTGACTCCCTAAAAAGGGGAAAATCTTAAAAAGTGTTACAAAATTTGAATTACTGTGCATGGAGCACTACACTGAATTTGTGAGAGTAAAGCTATGTTTCTTTACACCCCACTCCTGCTGGTTCACATATCCTGTCTCTCTAGTACTTCGTGAACACTGTAGTGGCTGAGTCTGTACTAAACATGTATAGACTTTTTTTTTTTTTTTTTTTATTTCTTTTTTTTTAAAAATACTTTATCTATTCATTTTCTAGCAGAGAGATAGATATATATATAGAGAGAGAGAGCACCAGGGCCACCACCTTGTGGGTCTGGCTTATGTGGGTCCTGGGGAATTGAACCAGGGGCCTTAGGCACTGGAGGCAAGTGCCTTAACCGCTGAGCCATCTCTCCAGCCCTGTATAGACTTTTTCTTACCATTATTTGCTAAACAATACACAGTAACAATTTTTTTACATATCACTTACATTGTACCCGATATTATAAGTAATTTAGAGATGATTAAAACTGCATGGGAGAATGCAGTAGACTACATGTGAATACTATGCTATTTATATGAAACTTGAGCATTTTTGGATTTTAGTATCCATTGGCTGTTCTGGAACTGATCCATTGATATCAAGGGCTGACTCTAACTTAAATGAAGGGATGTCAGGACAGGAAAATGATGAGAAGTTTTATCAGAAACTCATGGTCTCCTGGTCAAAGATTCCTTTGATGTTGAATGTATATGTTTTCTCTAGCTGGCTAATTGGAATTAGGATCTGGTTTTTATCTCTTAAGACTGGTAATAGTTTTGGACTACTTCATTCTCCTTGCTCACCAAATTGATGACATGAGTAATAAGGCCAATGATTTAATGTTTAAATTCTAGTTTTGGATTATAGTTCCTTTTGTTATTGCTAATAGAACAACAACAAACAAAAGTGAGAGAGCCAACTATAATCCTCCACACCCAACACAACAAACTAGTATCAAGAGACTTAGGTTCACATCCTGGCTGTGCCATATAAATTGCATCATGAGAGTAAACTGCTTCATCTCCCAGAACCTCAGTGTTCTCATTGGGAAGTGTGAACAAAATAACTGGCTACATTGTGGGGAGGGCGTGAGATTAGGGTGAAGGTGAAAAGAACCCAGCATATAGAGCACACAGTGAGCTTTAGCTGTTTTTGTTTCTAGCAACAGACTTAGCAGTGTGCAAACCTGCCCATCCATGTTTCCTGCTTTTCCATTTGTAAAATGAGTTTGAAATCCCTTACTCAAAGGTTGGTAGGGAGCCAAGTGAAATATTTGAGCTGGTAAGGATGGATATATATCTCAAGATCTGGGGGCCCAAATTGGGGCTGTACAGTTTGTAGTATGTTCATAAATTTTATAAAGAGCTATATTAAAAACACACCCTGCCTGTTTCGCTTTGTTGTTGTTCTTGTTTGGAGGGGGGCTTTCTGGCCTTGGGCTTTAAATATCCCTCAGATGGTAATGTGGATAGTAGATGAACACAGTCCTTGTGAGTCCATTTGCCCTGTACTTGAGAGTTCTATTCTTAGACCACAATGGCCGGAATAGAAAGCCTGTGACCCCACATCCCACTGGAGCCATGTATGCCTGGCTAATGAATTTCTTTGGGAACCTGAGACAAAGGACTGTGTCTGCTTCTGTCATTGACTAGATTGGGATGGAGCAGACCATTAAAAGCCAGTCTCCTAATTGTCCTCAGTTTATGAGCCTGGTTTACCTGGAACACCCCACGTTATGATTCTAATTAGTTTGGTCTGTTTACTCTGCTTTAGTTAAGAGGTTATAAGGGAATAAAGGGAGAACTTTTCCTGTTTTATGTTCCCCTGGATCTGTGATTAAAGGATTGACAGCACTCACTGTTTATTGAGTAGTCTTAGAAAGAAGGACTTTAGCACTTAGTTTGCTTCTTCTGTGAACCCAGGACTGTGCCAGCAGTATTATAAAGCCCATAATAGAGACATGGAAGTTGAGGTCAGAACTTGCCAAGGGGTTGGGGAGGGCAGAGACAAAATTGCAGGCTTTTCACTATTGCATACCTAGCATGCCTTATCTCCTGGTAGGCAACAATGTGGCCATTTCAGTAGGATTCTGGTGACTTAAGAGCATCATTAGATGTTTATTAAATCTCGTGTGTAGTTACTGTATTCACAGTTAAAGCTCCTGAGAGTCTCTGTAAAAAAGGTTTATCCCAACCCTAAGCTTGAATGTAAGCAAGCATATTTGGTTGCCCAATTCTGAAGCCAAATGATTCTAGGGAAAGAGTCTTCATAGTGTGTGGGAGGGAAAGGGGAGATTCCAGGAGCAACCTGATTATTAATTATTTTACTAAAGATGATATCCTCTGCTTTTAGAGTGCTTTCTCCAGGGACCTCTGGGACTTCCAGAGACATGATCTCAGCTTTATAACATTCCTGTTAAGATAGGAGGGGCTGAGATCATTTGCTCTCCTTTACATTGTATGGGAGACAGAGGCATAGAATTTAAGTTATTAGTCTAAGGTCACATCAGATAATTTCCAGTTCTTTACAATGCAACTTCTTCTCAACTACTTAAATGTCATATCTTTCTTCTTCCTTTTGTTTGAAAATATTATTTTAAAAATATTTTATTTATTTGTAAGGGGGAAGAAGGAAGGAAGAAGGGAGGGAGAGGGAGAAAGAGAATATGAATATGAATGGGCATGCCAGGGCCTCCAGCCACTCAAATGAATTAACCTTAACTGCTGAGCCATCTCTCCAGCACCTAATGTTGGGTTTTAATTCATCCCTTCAAGTTGATCCATGGCCAGGCTGAGAAAACTACTACTAGGATATAATTTATAAAACATGCCTTTTTTTTCCCCCCTAATGGTGAATTTTCTGCTCCAAAACTTTGTGTACTATCAGTCTCTGTGAGTTAAGAACTTGGGACTCCAAAGGTTTTCCTTGACTGAGGAGTTTCTATAACTGGGAGTTATTACCTTTCACTGAGCACTACTATTAGGGCAACAATCTAGAAATTTTATTTTCAACTTTATAGAGGAAATGGAGGACATTCCAGAAGAGACCACTGGCCTTTTCTGTAGAAATAGTACAGATTTGGTCTTTGTTATTTGTTGTTTTATGTAATAATAACATTATTCATAAGTGTACCTTGTTGTCCTTGTGACTCATTATTTGTTGACACATGTGCTTATTCCTGAAACATTTCTCCCTGTAATTAAGATGGTGGTGCTGAGGCCATGTGACCTCTTGGGGAAGTGGCTGAGTAGTTTAGAGTCTCATCTATAAAATTTATGAAGTTTTCTAGCAGCTTTAATGCTAGTATTGTGAAATGAGAAATAAAGGAGAATGTTTTACAAAAAGAGATAGATTTACCCAGAGGAAGGGTATTAGTGAAATATAGTGTCAAATGCTTTTTGGTTTCCTATGACCTATCCAATTACAGATCTTTGGCTTTGTAATATATTCAGCTCCTACCTGTATACAGGTAGTCCCTAATATACCATGTTGGATACTGAGTGACAGACATGAACAAGTCTCTCATAGATGTTGGAATTTAGATTCTGCAGTAGAATATTCTGAGGTTCTGTGCTATGCTGTCCTGTTGACCATACTCAGTATATCTAGGACTGACTGTCCTTCATTACTGCTCATTGCTGTCACTCCAGGCCCAGTGCTGTCATCTCTCATCACATTATCTCAGTTGCACCTTGCTTCCATTTTTAAATTTTTTGTTATTAAAAAATTATTTATATTGGGCTGGAGAGATGGCTTGGCGGTTGGGGCGCTTGCCTCCAGTGCCTAAGGCCCCCGGTTCGATTCCCCAGGACCCACGTAGGCCAGACCCACAAGGTGGTGGCCCTGGTGCATTCTCTCTCTCTCTCTCTCTCTCTCTCTCGCTGTATGTATGTATCTCTCTGCTTGAAAATGAATAAATAAAATATTTTTAAAAAATTATTTATATCCACTTATGTGTTTGTGCGTGTGTACAGGTATGCCAGGGCCTCTTGCCACTGCAAATGGACACCATATACGTGCTCCACTTTTTATGTCTGGCTTAATGTAGGTGGCTTGGGAATTAAATGTGGGCCTTTGCAAGCAAGTGTCTTTAATTGCTGAGCCATCTTCCTGGCCCCTTGCTTCCATTCTTGAGTTCAGTGTACTTTCAACATGACAGTTCAAACAACCTTTTAAAAGTGGAATTCAGGGGTTAAGGAGATAGCTCAGCAGTTCAGATTGCTTACCACAAAAGCATGAAGGCTCTTAGGCCAGAGATCACCAACTTTGACCGCCCAGAACCACATGGCTCAGAACACACATCTGCAACCCCAGTCCATGGTGGGTAGAGACTGGTGAATGGCTGGGGCTCATTGATAGACAGCAGCTCTAGGTTGAGGGAGAGACTCTGTCTCAAGGAAATACATGAAAAATCAACAAGGACATCTGATGTTCTCCTCTGGCTTCTGCATACATGCATGTACCACACACATACACTTAAACCCAAATGGAATTCGGATCCCTTTTCTCCTCTGTTAGCCTCTCTGTGGGTTTGCATTCCTTACATGATTCAGCCCCACTACCTATGTGACCTTGCTTCCTATTACTCTTCCCTTTTATTCCTCTTCATAACATTGGGCTCATTTTGTTTTCATTAACATGCCAAGCATGCTTGGCCCAGTCCTGTCTCAGGGCCCTACTGTTCTTTCTGCCTGGAAAATTTTTCCTCCAAGTATCTTGGTAGCTCATTTCTCCATTGTCTTGGATTTCTGCCTAAGTTATCTTATCAATGAACTCTTCCTACTAGCTGTCTACAAGATGTACCCCCACCTAGAATTTCCTACTTATATAATGTCTGAAGCCCCCTCCTCTTCACTAGTCTGTGAACTCTGTCTGGGAAAGGATTTTGTGTCTGGTTTGCTCTGCTCTATCCCTAATATGCTTAGTTGTTTGCTTGCTGATTAAATCAGCAACTCAAGTCCTCTGTAGAGAGGGATCTGTGGTGCAGCACATAGTGTGTGAGGGATTGGTCAGAATAGTTCTGTCTGTGTGCACTAGGATTTTTCTTAACGTGATTCCAAAAGGTTAGGTTTAAGCCTCAATTCTATCCTTAATAGATCACCTTCTAAGATTATTTATTTATTTGCATGTGTGTGTAAGGGGGAAGGGGTCTCTTGCCACTACAAACACATACCAGACACTTTTGCCACTTTTTGTGTCTGGCTTACTGTGTGGCTTAGGAGTTCAACTCAGGCCTGCATGATAAGCAAGCACCTTTAACCATTGAGCTATCTTTATAGCCCCTTGTTACATAACCAGTTTAAAAAATATGTGTGTGTATGTATGTATTGTGGGCGCGTGTGTGTGTGTGTGTGTGTGTGTGTGTGTGTGTGTGTGTGTGTGTGTGTGTATGGCCATACCAGAGCCTCTTGTTGCATGCAAGTGAACACCAGATGCTTGTGCCACTTTTGGCATCTGTGTTATGTGGGTATCTTGAGAATTGAACTTGTTCTGGCAGGCTTTGCAAGCAAGTGCCTTTAACTTTTGAGCCCTCTTTCCAGTCATCTTCCCAGACTCTCTTAGTCTCTAAAAGTCAAAGGATAGATTTGAAGAGACCTGGGAGATGTTTGGTCATCTCTCATAGATGCCAGAATAATGGATTGTGAGAAGGTAGGTAAATTACCCAAAGTCATGAAGCTAGCTAGGGGTCAGTCTGATTAGGCTGCTTAGGGGTTGGTCAGAAATTAGGCTTCTGACATTTGATTTCATTTGATTCCCTGAATGCAGCTCCCTTATTGAGGGAGTCCATGTAATTTGCAAATTGGACAGTTTCTCTCCAGACACTAAATAGGAGCTTTTCTTTTGACATGCTAGATTATATAGATGGATGATGACTACTTGGTAATGTGTAGAAAATCCCAAAGGTTGACCAGTGTGAATGGAAACTCCCCTAGATGTGCCAGGAACATCAAGGCATGCTCACCTTTTCATGGCAGGAAATGTGTAGGGTGGAAAGGATACCAAAGTCCTGAATCTTTGCTGCTCCCATTGTTTTATTGCATGTTACAGTTGAATGTGTCTTCCATTTAAATTCAGATTTTTCGAGCATAGCCCTTTGGGCCAGAGGTCTTGATTTTGCTGATTGTTCATTTTCATGATGAACTTCCTTACTTCAGGTGTAGTGTTTAACCAGTTTGTGAAGTTGTCAACGAAGATAGATCCATCTCTGGATAGCCATTGCTCCCCAAGCAGCCTGTGCCTTAAAGCAGGCCTATCTCCATTTAATTTGTAAGTGCATGAGATCTTTTGTTCAGAGGATGAAGTGAGAAAGATGCCAGCAATGGTTGGAACATGTTTGTGGAATCACCAAGATGCAGTTGAGATGGCATAAAAAAGAGACTTAAGCAGGGGGCGTGGTGGCACACACCTTTAATCCCAGCACTCTGTAAGAGGATGAATGTGAGTTTGAGGCCAGTCTGAGATTACATAGATAATTCCAGGTCAGCCTGTGATGAAACGAGACCCTACTTTGGGGGGGGGGGGGAGACTTAAAATTTATTTAATTTCTTGCCGTTACAAGAAAGACTTAAAATTTATGTAATTTCCTGGTTTGTGATACAAGGCACCCCAACTTGAGTTTAGAAGAAACTTTGATCATATATTAAAATGTTTTTTTATTTATTTGGGGGCTGGAGAGATGGCTCAGCAGTTAAAGGTGCTTATTTGCAAAGCCTGGAAGGCTTGGGTTTGATTCTCCAGTACCAGATGCACAAAGTAGTGCATGTGTCTGGAGTTCATTTGCAGTGGCAGGAGGTCCTGGTGGGTCTATTCTTTCTATTTGCCTCTTTCTGTCTCTCTCAAATAAATAAAATATTAAAATATTTATTTATTTGTGTGCATGTGTGCATGCCAGAGTCTCTTGCCACTTCAAATGAACTCCAGATACATGCTTCACTCTGCATCTGGCTTTCAACTTTATGCGAGTGCTTAGGAATTGAACCCAGCCTGGCAGACTTTGCAAGCAAGCACCTTTAACCACTGAGAAACCTTCTTAGCCCTAGAAGATGCCACCTTTAATTCTATTTCCTATAAACTTACACACAAAAAATGCCAAAAAAAGCCATGCTTGATGCTACATTAAATTTTATTCAAGCAGAGGCTCTGGATATGCCTAGTTTACTAAAAGACATTTCTAGTTTAGATCTGAAATATACTCAGGGAATTCTTACTTCCAGGTTGACTTTGTGTCAAGGGAAGTTCCAGTGTCCTCTGAATATTGGGTTTGCTTTGGTTACAGAGTCTTATTTTAATTTAGCTTTCTTATATTAGGTGGGCAAAATAAGGCCAGAAAAGTTTTGAGCCATGTCTTAAGATACTTAGTGAAACACTAAGTATTAAGCTAGGAATCAGAAGTTCTTTGTTTGCAGATGATTCCTTGTTTAAGACATCCTCTGCTGTCTTCACCTTATGTCTCCAGGTTTTATCAGATTACTTTTGGGGTGATTTTCAGATCTGGGTCTCAGTTACTTGTGGAAGCTCTTGATGTGGACAAAACAAACCTTGCATAGCTGTGTGTAAACAACTGGATTGGTGAGAGGCTTTCCCTTTTTCTTCTTTCAGATTTTGACAGAGAAGCTATAGAAACAGTCTTCCAGTTAGCACTTACCTCAGTATTTTCAATTGTGGGGACTGTGCTAGATTTCCACTTAGATTCTGTCAACCAAGATGAATGCAGAGGCAGAGGCAGCTTCTCAGCTTGTAAGATTAATAACCAGGAAATAGAATTCTCACCAATTCTTATTTTCTATGCTAAAAGGTACGCTGTTAAATTTGGGCCTTTTCTCTCTCTCTTTTTTTGCTCTCTCTTTTTTTCCCCTCTACTAACAGTTTGAAGTTTACATTTTATTTAGATACAGACAAATCCAGCTTTGGAAATAAAAGTGAGCCCACTTAATGCCTTCCTAGTTACTCCTCTCTACTTTGGGCTGTCTGGATAGTATGCGGATTTATTCTCTTTCTCTTTTTATCTGGTTCTTTGGCAGAAATCCTTGTTTTGGAAGAGCAGGCGTGGAACTCTGTTAGGGTAGAGTATGGATGACAGTCTTTCTTATCTAGTGGTAACTTGAACTGGAATCTGTTCAAATGAGCAAAGCACTCTGCCCCCTAATCCCACTGTGTGCCAAAATCCAGTGGCATGAATATAAGTGACCACAAAGTGTTGATTAAACACATTGGGGAACGAGATTGTGACATCACTCCAGTATCTGTAGGGAATACACACAGCCTAGAGATCTAATCCTCTTTGGACCCTCTAAAAGGTTTTTTGAGAAGTCATTCTTCAGGCCACCTTACCTGCTCAGTTGTCCTTGAGGGGAGACCACTTGCCTCTATAGCTCCACAGCCCCAGAGTTGTATGAGTTTTTCATTTGAAAGCAATGAAGGCTTGGGTGAACTCTTTCTCCTCTCAGTGTCCCTGCAAAACTTCTCCTGACAACAGGTATTGCTGTTTCAGTGGATTGCTCATGGCTGTTAAGTTGTCTGGCTGTGGTGTCTAGGGATACAGGCTTTCTGAATGCTTTCCGAGCTGGTTACTTGAGTGGTCGTATGGGAGGGGCTAGACTGAGTTCTTGAGGCCAGTGTCTATATGTGTACTGCCTACTGGTCTGTTGAGAAATCTCTTCTCATTCTGCTGTCTTTGTGGTGCTCTAAATGTGGCTAGTTAGATGTAGATGAAGGTGAACTGGGAACTTTTGTTGATGCTGTTGGTAAAATAGTCTAGATTCCAGGCAGGATTGGCTATGACTGTGACCCTTTCTAAACCTATGCATACTTCTCTGCAAGCCCTTGCTGTCTTTCTTACAGAAGCCTTTGATTTTCCTACCTCCTCTTGATTGAATAAGGTTTCTCTTTTCAAGACCAGGCCCTTTTGCAGTCCCTGAGCCAATTGTTACTGTCTACAGGCAGCCTCAGAGCCACCCTCTAGGAAGCTATTCTACTGGGAGTTGGATTCCAATCAAGTGCTAGGCAATCTGATGCCTCTGTAATTTGGTACCTCTTTGTAATGCTTCAGTTGGCTTGGCCCTTGAGGGCTAAAATTGCCCTCTTATCTTAGTCTCTCCTGTACACAGGCCTTACTTAGACCCTGTACTGCTTGTCTAAATTGTTTTGGGGTTTGGCTAAGTTCAGGGGAGGAAAGGGTCAAATACACAAAAGAAGCATGGTGAAGCTCCATATACCCAGCACTCAGATTATCAGGTATTTCTCCAAACTCTCTTTTCTCAACATTTACTTTTGTACAGTATAGACGGAATAAATTCCTAATCTCCCTATCTAATCCTCTCCCAACTTTTAAATTACATTTCAGAATAACGAGTTCATGACCAAGTAACCATC
>PVHP010003905.1:0-75005 GCA_004024765.1 Zapus hudsonius | reverse complement strand
ATATATATATATATATATATATATATATATATATATATATATATATATATATATATATATATAATTGTACTGGAGAGATGGCTCAGTGGTTAAAAGTGCTTGCTTAAAAAGCCTTTGGCCAAGGTTCAATTCCCCCAGTATTCACAAAAAGCCAGATGCACAAAGTGATGGAGTTTGTTCGTATGCAGTTGCAGCAAGCCCTGACATGCTCAGTCTCTCTCTTTTTCTCTCATAAATAAATAAATAAAAACTTTTTCTACATAGTGAATTCCAGGTCAGCCTGGACTAGAGCGAGACGCTACCTTGAAAAACCAAAAAAAAAAAAAAAAAAAGAGAAAGAAAGAAAGAAAAACTTTTTTTTTTAAACTAGTAAGCCAGGCATGGTAGAGCATGCAAACTTTAATTCCTCTTGGGAGGTAGAGGTGGGAGAAAACAGACTGGACTGGCTAACGACAGACAGCTGAAGGTGCTGGTGGCCCTCGGAAGCACAAGTGAGGATTTCCTTGAAGTGAGTAGGATTTCCCTTATGTACCTTGTCACAAGTTTATAACCCTCCCAACTTGTATAATGTAACCATTTGGGGTCTGCTTTTAACTTGGACTAGTGTGACTCCTTAATGCAATCAACTGAAGGGAAAAAGACCAAAAAAACATAACTGGAGCTGGGCATAGTGGCTCACACCTATAATCCCTGACTTGAGGTAGGAAGATCACCATGAGTTCAAAGCCCACCTGGGCTACAGAGTTCAGAGTTCAGCTACCCTGCTTCAAGAAAATATATATATATATATATATATATATATATATATATATATATATATATATATATATAATTTAAAAACTGCAACCAGGATTTCTAATTTTAGTTATTTTAATGTTCAAATAAAACATTCTAAAAATTATATCACAGATACCCAATGAAACAAATGTTCATTTTGCACAATGTGGGGACAACAAGAAAGAAGCTACAAAAATCCAAATTTCTAATAAAAATCCATCTACAGGCATGACACACTTTCTAGTCCTCAGCAGCAGCTCTGAGGAGGAAAACAAAGCATTCCACTTCAGAGAAAAAAACTACTCCCAGGGCTGGAGAGATGGCTCAGCAGATAAGGTTCTTGGCTCCAGTGCCTGAGGCCCCCAGTTCAATTCCCCAGGACCCACATAAGCCAGACCCACAAGGTGGTGGCCCTGGTGTGTGCGCGCGTTCTCTCTCTCTCTCTCTCTCTCTCTCTCTCTCTCTCTCTCTCTCTCTCTCTCTCTCTCTCTCTCTCTCTCTCTCTCTGCTTGAAAATGAATAAATAAAATATTTTTTAAAAAGTTACTCCCAGAACGGAACTAAATATATGCAAGTCATATCTCACTGAAGAGCAAAACCATGAATTGAGGAAATTGGAGAAGATACAATTTAAATTAAAAAACAGTACTTTTTTGTACAATTCATAACCCCTATCTAATAAGACTGGTCCAGCAATCCACTGAGGAGAGTCCCCAGTGGGATGGGGACAGGGAAGAGGGAAATGGGGGTACCATCACAAGACTTGCTCATGCAATGAATCTAGTTATTAACAATAAATAAGTTTATAGCAAAGTGTTTTTTAAAAGGGACTACCAAAAGGGCTCACACCTGCTGTAACAGTATCATGGAAAACTAACACAGGTCAGTGTGATGGTTTCATCCAGGTGTCCTCCACAAACAATGAGTTCTGAATGCTCGACCCCCAGCTGATGGTGGGTTTGGAATTGGAACCTCGCTGGAGCTCTGTTGTTGGTGGCGAGCTTATGGGGTTTAAGCCAGCTTCCCCTTGCCAGTGTTTGGCACACCTTCCTGCCACTGTTTGCAGTGCTGAGGCGGAGGTGATGTCCACCTGCTCATGCTATCATTTCCCCTGCCATCATGGAGCTTCCTCTCGAGTCTGTAAGCCAAATAAACCCATTCCTCCACATGCTGCTTTTTGTCATGTTTCTTGTCACAACAACAAGAAAGCTGACTACAACAAATGGTGAGTTCCAAGTCAGCTTAGGACATACAGTGAGACCCTCTCTAACAGGAGGAGGAGATGAAGTGAGGATGGAGAAAAAGAAGAGAGGAGGAGCAATTAAAAAACTGAACAAAAAAAAGAGAAAAAAAAAACTTTAAAAAAACTGAGCAAAGATGCACAAGGTGGCACATGTGTTTGACACTTGTTTGCAGGGGGAAAATAAAGTTTGTTTTTTTTTTTTAAAACTGGGCAAGAGCTGGGAGTGGTAGTGCACACCTTTAATCCCAACACTTGGGAGGCAGAGGTAGGAGGATCACCATGAGTTCGAGGCAAGCCTGAGACTACATAGTGAACTCCAGGTCAGCCTAGGCTAGAGTGAGACCCTACCTTGAAATAAAAAAAAAAAAGATTAATCTCTATCTCTCTATATATATCTCTTCTATCTCTCTCTTTGCTTGCAAATAAATAAAAAAAAATAAAAAATGGGCAAGCCATGGGCTGAAGAGATGGCTTAGCGGTTAATGCGTTTGCCTACAACACAGAAAGACCTGAGTTCAATTCTCCAGTGCCCATATAAATTTAGCCCATTCTCTCTCTCTCTTTCTCTCTCTCTCTGCCTCGTTCTCTCTCTCAAATAAATAAATATTTTTTTTAAAAAATGGGCAAAGCCGGGCGTGGTGACGCACGCCTTTAATCCCAGCACTCGGGAGGCAGAGGTAGGAGGATCACCATGAGTTCGAGGCCACCCTGAGACTAAATAGTGAATTACAGGTCAGCCTGGGCTAGAGTGAGACCCTACCTTGAAAAACCAAAAAAAAAAAAAAAAAAGGGCAAGCCAGACACTGGCATATACCTTTAATCCAACACTCAGGAGGCAGAGGTAGAAGGATTGCCGTGAGTTCAAAGCCACCCTGGGACTACAGAGTAAATTCCCGGTCAGCCTGGGCTAGAGCGAGACCCTACCTCAAAAAAAAAAAAAAAAAGCTAGGGGCTGGAGAGATGGCTCAGTGGTTAACGGTGCTTGCCTGCATTTCTCTGAAAAGCATACAGTAGTATGCCTTAGTACCAGACCCTGTAATTTAAGGCCTTTTCCACCCTAACTAAGCACTATCACACCTGTCGTCGCTTTGACAATGTGAGGTATAAATTAGTACACATTTCTCTTTTTTTTTTAATTCTGCAGAATTTCACAGGGAAAAAATTCATTCCTAGGAACCTCAGCCTATTAATTTTTTTGATCAAGATCTTCCACTGAGAGAGTCAACTGGCTTCAGTAGACTTGCCGATTCCTACTCACGCACACTGAGGCCATTCTTAAATAACACAAGGGTTACTTGAACACAAGCACCGCGACACTCCAACAGATGATCTGCTAGCCAACAAGGCCTGTGTGACTAATAGGCTGGTAGTGTGTGAAGTGTGGCTATGCAGGACAAAGGGATGACTCACAGCCCAGGCAGGACAGGGCAGGCTGGAGCAGGATGGCACAAGATTTCATCAGGCTGCTCAAAACAGTACACAACTTAAAAACGTATAAATTGTTTATTTCTGGAATTTTCCTTTTAATATGTTTGAGCCATGACTGACTAAGGGTAACAGAAACCTTAAAAAGTCCTTAAAAAAGGTAACTACCATATACACAGACAAGAAAAAATACTGGGATCACTATTCATTAAGGAAACAGAAACCAAAATAACTCACATTCATTAAGATGACTACTGTTCCAAATAAGTATTTAAAAGGATTTGGAGGGGCTTGGGTTATGGCTCAGTGGCAGAGTCTGTACCCCTCACTTGCTTAAAGCCCTGGGTTCAATTCCCAGAACTAAGGGAAAAAAAGTATAAATCTCATTGGGAAGGTATGATTGTGGAAATGCTAGGTGTAGGGCTGGGAAGATTGCTCAGTGATTAAGGGTGCATGCTTGCAAAGCCTACTGTTCCAGGTTTAATTCCCCAGCCTCCAAGTAAAGCTGAACAGGCGTTTGATTGCAGTAACAAGAGACCCTGGTGCGCTCATACACATGTATGCAAACACATGTAAAAGTAAATAAATTTTAAGTATTATATAAAAAATGAAGTGAGGCTGGAGAGATTCCTCAGTGTTTAAGGTGCTTGACTGCAGAGCCTAACGACCCAAATTTGTTTCCCCAGTACCCATGTAAAGCCAAATGCACAAAGTGGCATGCACATCTGTAGTCCATTTGCAGCAGCTGGAGGCCCTGTTGTGGCCATTCTGTCTGTCTTCTATCTCTCTCTGCTTGCAAATAAATAAATAATTTAATTTAAACATATTACTATAGTCCAGTTACTGGGGAGATTGAGGCAGAATTGCTTGAGCCAAGGAATTTGATGCCAGACTTAGAAGCCTAGTTTAAAAACACAATGGTTGGGCTGGAGAGATTGCTTAGTGGTTAAGGCATTTGCCTGCAAAGCAGAAGGATCTGAGTTCAATTCCCCAGTACCCATGTAAAGCCAGATGCACAAGGTGGCGCTTATGTCTGGAGTTCATTTGCAGCAACTGAAGGCCCTGGCATTTCTCTCTCTGTGTCTGCCCCTTCCTCTCATTCTCAAATAAATAAAATATTTTTTAAAGATGGTATACATTATACAATATTCAGCTTTAAAAAAGGAAGTTTGACATATGCTATAACACATATGAACCTTAAGCACATCTTCCTATGTGAAATAAGTGAATCACAAAAGCCAAATAAGGGCTGGAAAGATTGCTCAGTGGTTAAAGGCACTTGCTTGTAAAGCCTGATGGCCCAGGTTCAATTCCCCAATACTGTCAGATGCACAAAGTGGTGCATGTGTCTGGAGTTCATTTACGGTAGCAGGAGGCCCTGGCATGCACATGTCTTCACTCTCAAATAAATAAATATAAAAGTCAAATAATATGATTCCAGTTATATAAAATATCTATGGTAGTCAAAATCATTTTTTAAAAAGGCAGGAGAGCTGGCTCAGCAGTTAAGGAGCTTGCCTGCAATGCCTAATGACCTGGGTCTGATTCCCCAGTACCCCACGTAAAGCCAGATGCACAAAGTGGTGCATGCATCTGGAATTCATATGCAGTGGCAGGAAACACACCCATTTTTTTTCTCTCTCTCTCTTATTATAAATAAATAAAACATTAAAAAATAATAAGTAAATCATAGAAAAAGTACAAGAGTGGTGGCCAGAGGCTGGGAGGAGGGAAAACTATAGAGATTAGAGGTAGTGATGGTTGTACAACTTGGGTTTTTTGGTTTTGAGGTGAGCTCAGGCACATCTGTAACTGAGAATCCTCCTGACTCAGCCACCACATCCAACTAACAAATTTATTTTCAAAACTAAAAAGTTGTTATAAATGAAATTAAAATGACTGTAGGATTATCTGGATAGAATCAGGTCAACCCCAAACAAACATTGATTTCATATGTCCCAAATAAGTTAAAACCATACCATTTAAATCTGCATTTTCAAATCTGACCCAGACTATTTTCTCCTTTTCTTCTGTTAGAGGTGTTCCACTGTAAGCCTGCATAGTAAACAGAAATGTTTGCATAAAAATACTGCACAGCTATGATACTACTGATATTCAAAGCAAGGGGTGACTCCAAGTCTACCCATTCCCCCATTCCTCCATCATTTTTGTAACTAGTATATTTTGAAATGTTATTACCCCCCAAAAAAATGATTGTTGGAGAAGTTTAGCCAAATAAGTGTTTTTACCTACTAAAGAATTTCAGAAACATAAAATACAGTGATCTTTATGAAACCCAAGTACAAGTCAAAGGCACACAAACTCCCTCAACAACCACCATGCTGGTCAACAAATAAGGCTCAGGGAATAAAGAGAATTCCACTTTTCTGTAGTTCCTGGTGTTTGTGATAGCGCAGTCAAACAATATCTCCACTTCTCAACAGTATTACTTTGGTAATCTATTATCTGTTTTCTAGACCCAAAGTGCTAGCAAATTCCTACAAACTTTCAAGAGTCAGAAAGGTAAGTGTGCATGGCTAACAAGTGTTGGCAATAAACCTGGGTATTAAAAAAGGAGCGATAATTCCAAATAAAACACATTTTTCATATGAAAATTTTTTGGGTTTTTTGAGGCAGGGTCTCCCTCTAGCCCAGGCTAACCTGGAACTCACTCTGCAGCCCAGACTGGCCTCAAATGCAATCTTACCTCAGCCTCCTAGTGCTGGGATGGGACTGGGGGAAGGAGAAAAGGAAAGGGAGGTATCGAGGGAGGGAGGAAATGAGGAAGGAAGGAGGGAAGAAGGAAAAGAAAAATGGCTAGGGTGTGACTTGGTAGCACTTACCCAACATGTTCAACCCAGCATCAGAAAGAGTGTTATTTTAACTTGAATAAAACTGAGGGATGGGAAGATATCTCCATGGAGAAAGCACTCACCACCAAAGCTAGAGTACCCAAGTTCAATCCCAAATCCCACATAAAAGCCAGAAACTGTGATGGGTTTCCATAATCCCAGCACATTGACATGATGGCAAGATGGAAGGTGGAGATAAGAGAATGTCATGGAAGCTCATGGCAAGCACGCACAGTAAAACTTTCAAAGGGAGAATCCAGAGTGAGAAACCCTGCCTCACAAGGCCAGTTTGAGTAGGCTTCTACATAGTAAGACTCTCTCTATACACACACACACACACACACACACACACACACACACACACACACACTACCTTATACATCCATATGGTTTTAACTGGCTGTTTTGTTTTGGAGACAGAGTCTCTATGTGGCCCAGGCTAACTCAGCCTCCAGGACTGAGATTCCATGCACATGCTACCCAGATCTCAACAACTGAAGGGGCAAGGGGTATGGTTCAATAGTATTACTCCTATGCAAGGCCTAAGGTCTAATGCCTAGCACCCAAAAAATGGAAAGCAAGTTAGAGCTGCATGTGGCTGCTCAAGCCTGGGATCTCAGCACCGGAGGCCCAGGCAGATCATGGGTTTGCAGCCAACCTGGCCTACACATACTGTCTTAAAAAATGAACAAAAACAAAAAGTGAAAGCCAGGCCTATTGGCCCTGGGCTCTAGAATGTGTTCAAGCCCAGTCTAAGCAACCAAATGAGATCCTATTAAAAAGGGACCTGAGGGGCTGAGGGTTAAGTGGTTAAAGGAATTACTCATAAAGCCTCATGAACCAGGTTCCATTCCCCAGGACCCACATAAAGCCAGATGCACTAAGTGGCACATGCGTCTGGAGTTCCTTTGCAGCAGTTGGAAGCCCCGGTGCACCAAGTCTACCCACCCTTCTCTCCCGTTCCCTTTCTCTGGAAACACAGCTTAGTTATACAGTGTTTATCTAGTATTCATGAAGCCCTAGGTTCAATCACTAGCAAAGGCAAAATAGGGAGGCAATTCATTCTTAAATTACCTTTTTGTTTGTTTTTGTTGTGTTCCCCCTCATACAAGGCAAGGTCTCACTCCAGCCCAGGCTGACCTAGAACTCACTCTAGCCTCAAGCTGACCTCGAGCTCAAGCAATCCTGCTTCCTTAGCCTCTCAAATGCTGGGATTAAATGTGTTCAGCATCTCGCCTGTCTCAATTACCTTTGCTTATTTTCTCTTTTGTTCTTTCATCACTGGAAAGTCTTTTTGTTAATAAGCTTATATTGAAGTGATTTTAGAATATCAAACACAGTTCAGAGATGTGTTATTACACTTAGAAAGTCACCTCTATTCTAATCTTTTCACATTACCATGTATCAGGGTTTCACTATTATATCTCAGACCTTATTTGATTTCACACATTTTTCCACTAAAATCCTCTCTCTGTTCCAGAATACAACCCCATCCAACTACAATACTACAATACATTTAGGACAACATTTCTCCACTTCTCTTTAATCTGATAAAGTAATAACATGTTGAAAAGTTCCTCCGGGTTAGCACACTGATTACAGACCTTCTCTTCTGTATCCTTCACCATCCCTGCAAGGCCCTCTACAACAGCTATGCCTTGCTTAATCTAGGCTGTCACCTAGAAGAGATTTACAATCACCACGGAAAGAAGCCTATAGGTGTAAATGTGAGACACTTTCTAGATTAAGTTAAATTGAGGTGGGAAGACCCATCCTCAATGTGGGCGGGACCATTCAATGGGCTCCCTGAGCTCTCTCTACTACAGATTAAACATGACTGCCTGCCACTATGCCTTTCCCACCATCATGGACAGTATCGCCTCTATCTAGCAGGTATTTGTTGCACCAACATTCAAAATGTTCTCCTTTGATATTTATTTATAAGCAGAGAAAAAGAGAGAAAGAATGGGCACACTAGGGCCTCTAGCCACTGCAAATGAACTCCAGATGCATGTGCCACTTTGTGCATCTAGCTTTATGTGGGTACTGGGGAATCGAACCCAAGTCGTTGTGCTTTGCAGGTAAGTGCCTTAACCACGAAGCCTTCCCTCCCACCCCAAAATGTTCTCCTTCGAAACCAAACAAGGCTAAGTAGATCTTTCAGCTGTGGAACTCTCGAATCTCTTTTTCCCCCCTTTGAGAAGGAAATAGAGAATTTTTGTTTGTTCCTTATTTTGGAGACAGGGTCTCATAGTAAAGACTGGCTTCCAACTTGCAATGTTAAAAAGAATGACTTCGAACTCCTGGCTCCATCTTCCAAGTGCTGAGGTCACAGCATGTACCACCACATCTGATAAATATATGTTTAGCAGCAGCAAATTCTAAAGGGAACACAGTATGCCATCATTAACTTGATGGTTGCCAAAATTTTGGTCTGGATGAAAATGTGAAAAGTTTCTATATATTGAAATGAAGTTTTGTGTTGAATTAATAATAAATTTCTCCACGTGAATTCCTGGGACAAAGGGCATGCGCGGGTTCCTGTAGCAGCAACGCTATCAGCTCAGACAACTGGCACTACCTCGGTGTGATAACCACCAAAGCTGCTATCTGGGGCAGCCCTTTCCTCTCTACAGGGATATTCATTTGCAGATCTAGAGAATAAGCTCTAGGCTCTATGAATTTGATGAAATGAATTTTTAATATAATAGCAAAAACATAGAACAGAATTTGGAATACAGCAGCAAAAACTATCATTTTCCTATTGCTAACTATAGTACCAAAACAGATTCTGGATTAAAGGTGGGGGAAAAGGGTTAGAAAACAGTGTTCTTCTGTCATCCAAATAGTAAAGAAAATATCCTTTTTTTTTTTTTTTGGTTTTTTCGAGGCAGGGTCTCGCTCTAGCCCAGGCTGACCTGGAATTCACTATGTAGTCTCAGGGTGGCCTTGAACTCTCGGCAATCCTCCTACCTCTGCCTCCTGAGTGCTGGGATTAAAGGCGTGCGCCACCACACCCGGCTCCCTATTGACTTTTCTAAGCAAAATATGGCCAGGAGCTCATCAAGTCACTGTCTCTCACCACTATAATTAGATATTGTCGTGTTAGAGTCTGGCATGTTGGTACTTGCCTATAATCAGTCCTGTGGGAAGCTAAGATAGGACAGCTAAGAGTCTGATGGCTACATAGCAAAATCTTGTTTCAAAGGTGGAAGCTAAGGGGAAGGAGCACAGTCAATAAAATCTCACAAGCATGAAGACCTGAGTTTAATCCCTAGAACCCACATAAAAATGTCAGGCATGGTATCATGCTTATAATCCCAGTGCTGGGAAGTCAGAGAAAAGTGAATCCCTGGGGGCTTCCAGTCTTGCCTAACTGATGAGCTCCAAGCCAATGAAACCCTGTCTCAAAAGAGAGGTATAGTGGGCTGGGAAGATGGCTCCATGGCTAAAGGCACTTGCTTGCAAAACCTGATGGTCCAGGTTCAATTCCCCAGCACCAACATAAAGCCAATGCACAAAGTGACACAGGCACCTTGAGTTTGTTCACACTGGCTAGAGGCCATGGTACTTCCATACACATTCTTTCTGTCTTTTTTTTTTTCTCATTCTCTCTCTTTCAAATAAATAAATAAAATAAAGAAAGGAAAATCTTTTTTCAAAAAAGTGGAGCACATGCCTTTAATCCCAGCTCTCTGGAGGCAATATTACTGTTTTGCTGTGAGTTTGAGACCAGTCTGAACTACAAAGTGAGTTCCAGGTCAGCCAGGCCTATATTGAGACCCTACCTCAAGAAAGAACAAAAAAGAATCAGATGGTGTTCCTGTGGAATGATACCCAACATACACATGCACACACACATACATGTGCCTGTACACAAACTATAAATCCTTACACATGCACACACATGTTCACATGCCTGCACAAACTATAAATCTATACACATGCACACACACATACATGTGCCTGCACACACACAAACTATAAATCCATACACATGTACACGTGCCTGCAGAAACTATAAATCCAGACACATGCACACACACATTCATGTGCCTGCACACACACAAACTTTAAATCCATACACATGCACAACACATATGTGTGCCTACACACACACAAACTATAAATCCATACACATGAACACACACGTACATGTGCCTGTACACACAAACTATAAATCCATACACATGCGTACACATGTACATGTGCCTGCACGCACACAAACTCTAAACTAAACTTGTGGCCCAGGGTCATAGTCTCTAAGGCCCCTTCCAAGGACGACTTAATATTTACTTCACTTGATTTTATGTTCTATATATGAACCACCACTTAAGCCAGAACACAAATTCAGTGAATCCAATGATTAGACTCATTTTATCAAAAAGGATACTATGTTTAGAGAATGATTCAGTAATTTTGTCCAGGGTTTCTTAAGATGTAGAGCTGAAATATAAAGCTGGCTCTACCATCAGTGTCTATACTCTGATCACCAAGTTACCCAAAGCCTGATGCAAACCCACTCACTGGGGTCACCTGTGTTAGATTACATTCTTCTCAACAAAAGGGCCTTGTGTTTGTCAATGTGACTGCTTGTTTCCTTGCTTGCTCGTTCTTTAAGACAGGACCTCACTATACAGCCCAAGCTGGCCTGGAACTCTCAACCATCCTGCCCCAGCTTCCCCAAGTACTAGGACGAGAGCCAAGTGCTGCCATAACCACTCCAGCAGAATGTTCCTTGTCCTCTTGGTTCCCATGCTTTCTTTATACCTACATGATGGTATTTATTTGAACATGGATTATAGCTGGATATTAATTATGCTGGAAGCCATAGATCACCAGATCTGGTCTACCACCTGAGCTCATGAATAAAGTTTTACTGGAACACAGTCATTCCCATTCCTGTATATAAACAGAGCTAAGTAGCTGTGAAAGAGAGAACATAAACAGCAAAACATAGGTCATCCTTTACAGAAGTTTGCTGAGCACTGTATCAGACCATGAAGGCTTAGGGCAGTCCCTGAGAATCCCCTCAATTTAGCTCAGGCTCTGACCCACACTGGGCACTCAAGTAGATGTTTACTGCCTAAATTTTCACTTTCTTGCGATAGTACCAAGAATAATGGACAAACAACATGTATTTCTTAATGAATATTCTAATTCTTAGATCAATACCTCTAAGTTCACTTCCACAGTACCTACTCTGTTCCAAAACTTTACAGCTAATTTCATAGATGAATGGCTCATTATCTCATTTCTAATGTGTTATGTTCACAAAAACTAAAATGCTCAGTATTTTCCCGTCAGTTTTAGCAGCCCCTACCACTGGAACCTCATGTACTAGTCCCTCAAAGCTTCTGACCACAGCCTTTCTCCCCTGGAACACAAAAACTATTTGTTACATGGAGTTCCTGGGTGCACAAAAGATGCCTTTATAAGAAGTTGATAAAGATGCCTTCTAAAAGCAGATAAAATATTTTTAAAGTGACCTTTCTATGGACCTGTAGCTTCATCCAATGCTAAGGGCTGAAAACAGAGCAAACTGTCTTCAGGCCCCACCTCTCTCTAAGCCTGACATTCCATGTAGATAGAAGATTTCCGACTGCCACCACAGCCCCGTTGCCTAACCTATCCAGCCAGCCAGTTCTAATATTTCCCTTCATTTTAATTAATCCTTCTAACATCCTTCGACCTCCTTTCACTTCCTTCTTTACTCTGCATCCCCTTACATTCATATTCAGTGTGTGCTATATTATAACATAATGCTGATTTGTTACTATTAATAATCTCTGGTTGTTTCCATCTGAGAGCATTTTATTTTTGTTTACATGCACCACAGACCTTGGCATCAATGCCTACTTTCATTAAAATGGCCTGAATCTAATAAAGAAATATCAATATTGCTTGGTATAGTCCTTCATCTGATGAATACATATTGTTAAATACATCTAAAATCTAGACACTGGGCTTTTCTAGGATATTCTCATAAAACTGGCGTACTGTCCTGTTAGAACAGTACAGCTGCAGGCACCATGGCATTCAGGAGACCAACATCTGCCACAAGGAGAAAACAAGAAACCTTTGCTTTCCAAGGTCATAGCAATCAACCTGAGATCCTTCTAGACACAAGTTGCTAGAAACAAACCTGGAAATTATTACTTTTTAGGGGGTTGGGTGGCTTAGGTAGGGTCTCACTCTAGACCAGGCTGACTTGGAACTCACTCTATAGTCTGAGGCTGTCCTTAAATTCACAGTGATCCTACTACCTCAGCCACCCAAGTGCTGGGATTTAAAGACATGAGATATCATATCCAAATTATTTTTTTTGAGGCAGGGTCTCACTCTAGTCCAGACTGACCAGGAAGTCACTCTGTAGCCCAGGCTGGTCTCAAAGATGTGCATCGCCTAAGATTATTAATTTCAAGAGACAATGGCGTTAAATCTGAGCAGTAGTACACTAGATAACCACGGCAAAGCCATTCCCTGCATTAGTCTCACATTTAAGGGCACTTAAAGGGCTTAATGTCTATCAGTTAAGTAAGGAAGTGATGATCTGTGATCAGAGCTTATACTGAGTTGCTATCTAGTTAATTACACAGCATATACTGCTTTTCTCACTTTGGTCAGGAAGTTCTTTATGGGAGGAGCACTTGCTTCTGTGGTGCTCAGGATCAGACCCAGGGCCTCATGCATGCTTGGGAAATGTTCAACCACTGAGCACACTTCCAGCCACAGACTGAGACCTATTAATTTGGATAATAAAAATATTTAGGAAATAGAACCCAAGTGGAAAGGGTTCAGTGGTAGAACACTTGAATAACATTTTCACAACTCTAGATTTGATCCCACAGTGGAAACCAAAGAGTCCCAATTCTCAACTAGCACCTCGCTTTGAACCCTCGTAGAGAAACAAACCACAAGGAGGATCTTAACACCACTATCATCACAAAACTGAGAAATATCTATGCCATAACATAATATCAGTTCTCGCAATTGCTAAAATATCACAATTCCTGAAGGCACTCGCTCTATGGTTAAGTCAAGGAAACAGATTTCATAGCTTCCCTATGCAAACGCTACAATTTCTGCAAACACACACACACACACACACACACACACACACACACACACACTTACCTGTGGCACAACATCCTGTAGAAAGGTCACAACACTTTCCATGTAGGACTGCTCTCTAGAAAAGGAAGGCAGACAATATTTGTTAGGACATCTCTTTAAAACAGACCACAGAAAAGCTCTATTTAGAAGCTCTAAAAAATTTACTCATCATAGCCAAACACAGATAACAATAGACCAACTTGTTTCACGTTCTGGTTGCATGAGTCTTTGCATGTTATTCAATGTAAGTTTTTAACATTTTTTTTTTCAAGGCAAGGTTTCACTCTGGCCCAAACTGAACTGGAATTTTCTCTGTAGTCCCAGGCTGGCCTCTATCTCACATCAATCCTCCTACCTCTGCCTCTCAAGTGCTGGGATTAAAGACATGAACCAAGCTGGGCGTGGTAGCGCACATCTTTAATCCCAGCACTTGGGAAGCAGAGGTAGGAGGATCGCTGTGAGTTCAAGGCCACCCTGAGACTACATTGTGAATTCCAGGTCAGTCTGGACTAGAGTGAGACCCTTCAAGGCCACCCTGAGACTACATAGTGAATTCCAGGTCAGCCTGGACTAGAGTGAGACCCTACCTTGAAAAAAAAAAAAAAGACATGAACCACCACACCCATCAAGTTTTTAACATTTTTAAAAGCTTATTATTATTTACTTATTTATTTGCAAGCAGAGAGAGACAAAGAGAGAAGCATAGGCCTCTAGCCCCTGCCTGCAAATGAACTCCAGATACATGTTCCTTTTTTTTTTTTTTTTTTTTTTTTTTTTTTTTTTTTTTTTTTTTTTTTTTTTTTTTTTTTTTGGTTTTTCGAGGTAGGGTCTCGCTCTAGCCCAGGCTGACCTGGAATTCACTCTGTAGTCTCAGGATGGCCTTAAACTCATGGTGATCCTCCTACCTCTGCTGGGATTAAAGGCATGTGCCACCACACCCAGCTCATGTTCCACTTTGAAAATCTGGCTTTATGTGAGTACTGGGGAATGGAACTCGGTTAAGTTTTGCACTTTAACTGACAAGCCATCTCTCCAGCCCTTTTTTTAAATGTTATTTCTTGGGAACTAAGGAGATGGCTCAGCTTGCTTGCAAAGCTTGCTATCCAAGGTTCAACTTCCCAGCCACCCACGTAAAACCCAAAGCCAGATGCAAAGTGGCAGAGCCAAGAGAGTGTAAAGCTTGTAGGCCAGCTGGTGTAACATTAGTTTGTGCCATGATGCACACCCATACACACACAAATTTTATTTTCAAAACAGTCTGTCTCCTTCCCTTTCCCTTTCCCTCTCACTGGTACTGGGGAATGAACCCAGAGCCTTAAGCATGCTAGACAAGTGTTCTACCACTTAACTCTTTCATGGAGCAGCACCTAATGTCTGGAATTCCAGCACTCACAGAGGCTGATAAGGGAATTACCATAAATTTGAGATCAGCCTAATGGCTACAGACAGTGAATTCTGAGTCAGCCTGGGCCAGAGTGAGACTCTGCCTCAAAAAAAAAAAAAAAAAAAAACAAAACCTGTGTGGTAGTACACACCTTTAATACCAGCAATGGAAGGCAGAGGCAGGACTCTGAGACCAGCCTGAGACTGCATAGTGAATTCTAGGTAAGCCTGGGCTACAGTAAGGCCCTAACTTGGAAAACCAAAAATAAATAAATACATACATACAAGCAAAAAAAAAAAGTGAAGAAGGCAGGGCTCTAGCTCAATGGTAGAGTGCTTGCCTAGCATGTATGACATCCAAAGTTCAACTTCTAGCACCACAAAAAAGTGGAAAAAAGTCTTTTAAAGATCCTAAATGAGATTTTTTTTTTTTACTTTTTAGTCCTCAGGATAGAACTCAATGCCTCTCACATGCTAAGCCTGAGAGATGTTTGAAATGATAAGTATAAAGGTATCAGCAAAAGGAGAAAAACAATTTCTTCAAAATACTAAATCAGGGCTGGAGAGATGGCACTTGCCTGTAAAGCCTAAGACCAGGATACATGCATCTAGAGTTCATTTGGAAAAAATGGAGGCCCTGGCATACTTATTCTCTATGTCTCTCTCTGCTTACAAATAAATAAAATAAAATATTTAAAAAAAAAAAAAACAAAAACATTGAGAGCTGGGGCCCATCTAATCCTACCAACTGACCGTAGGCCGATAGCTGAGATTGTGGCAAGAGGGGACCACAGTCATATCGTGGAGGATCCAAATGGAACCCCGCAGAGAATGACGGGGATGAACAAGGGGCCCACAGCCACAGCCATTAAATCAACACAGGATAAGCCAGTGAGACAGAAACCAACGATTTCGACACAAAGACCCCTAAACTCACAACCTTAAAGCAGCCTTAATACTCATCCACCACGACTCAGGGAACTATGTGGAAGAGGGGGCGGAAAGATTGTAAGAGCCGTGGTGGGGGAAGATTATCCAGAGGCATGGCCAGGAGAACCTGGCTGAATACTAGGCTATCCATGGTCCCCTGTCACAAGGACTGATCCAGACGACCCATGGAGGAGGTTATCCAGTAGAGGGGGGAGGGGAGGGCAGCGGGGAATTGAGGATAACAACTCATTGTTTGCCCACTAAATGTTGTAACTCATTATGGACAATAAATTAAAAAATAATAATAAAATAAAATAAAAACATTGAATTAAAGATTTAAAATCCTAAAATTAGCCTGGTGTGGTTTTGCATGCCTTTAATACCAGAACTCCAAAAGTAGAGGTAGGAGAATCAATAGGCATTCCAGACCAGTCTGGGGCTACAGTGAGATCCAGCCTTGAAAGTAAAACAAAACTATATATATATATAGATATATGCTCCAATGTTGAGGCTGGGGAGCCATCTCAGTGGTTAGAGGCACATGTTTGCAAAGCCAAATGGGCATCATCTGCAGTGGTAAGTGACTGGCATAAACACACACATATGCAAAAGAGTAAATTTTTTAAACCCCAAAATTATAATAATCTCTTTGCACAACATAAAGCATTAATACCGCTTGGACAACATAGGTGAGATAACAAAGAATTTTAAATAAGGACACGAAACACTGGATACAAACTGCCTGAACTTTATCCAGGCCGCCCTGACTGGTTATTATCAAGGGCAACTTAAATCCTCTACGTTTCCTCATCTATAAAAGGAAGATTAAAATAGAACCTAACTCATAGCTAATAACATGTTTGACTTGTTGCTCTGGTCCATAAGTAATACAGCTCTGGGGATTGTACCAGGAAAAAAGTAAGTATTGTAACAAAATATCATACACTGTTGTTAGTCTGAGAAGGCTACCATGTTCCTTAACATGCTAAACTATCCAAAGGCAAGAGTCTAAAATACTACACTTGCCCTTAAGTGCATTTCTTTTGGAGGCAGGGTCTTGCTGTGTAGCCAAACCAGGCTGATCAAGACTCTCTAGGTATCTCAAGCAGGCCTCAAACTCACCATCCTCCTGCCTCAGCTTCCTGAGAACTGGGGTAACAGATTTGAGCCACATGCCCTGCTTCCTAAAAAAGAGAATTCTAGAGGCTGGAGAAATGACTCAGGCAATAAAGGCACTTGCTTGCAAAGCCTGTGTTCAATTCCCTAGTACCCACATAAAGCCAGAAGCACAAAGTGGCACATGCATCCAGAGTTAGTTTGTAGTGGCAGAGGGCCCTGGCGCACCCATTCATTCTCATTCTCTCTCTCTAATAAATATGATTTTTAATGGCATATGTCTGGCAGTAAGAAACCCTGACACACCTGTACATACACACACATGCAATAAATATTTTTAAAGCCACTTTAGAGCTGGAGAGAGGGCTCAGCATTTAAGACTCTTGTATGCAAAATCTAATGACCCATGTTTGATTTCCCAGTACCCACTTAAAGCAAGATGCACAAAGGGGGCACATGTGAAGGGGTTCATTTGTAGCTGGGGGAGGCACTGGTGTGTGCCCTTCTTTTTTTTTTTAGTATGTATTACATTTATTTATTCCATTATTTCTGAACTACGACATGGAGTTGTTCACTGCTGAATTCCCCACAACCTAGAATACTATCTGCTATGTGGTAAAATTCAGTAACTTTTATTTGAATAAGTGAACACATAGCACTTTTCAAGATTCTCATTTCTGTAGCATTGCTATATCCAAACTGTCCTTCCTGGGGCTTCGTCTCATTCTCTGCCCTTCTTTCATTCATTCTCTCTCTCTCTCTCTCTCTCTCTCTCTCTATATATATATATATATATATATATGTATATATATATATATTTATTTATTTATTTGTAAGCAAAGGGAGGCAGAGAGAGAGACTCTTTCTCCCTGCCTCCCTTTGCTTACAAATAAATAAAAATATTTTTAAAGCCATTTTAACATACACATACACACACATACTCTACAAGAAGCTGGACTCGGTGGCTCATATCTTTAATCCCAGCAATTGATCAGCAGAGATAGGATGATCACCTTAATATGGAGATCAACCTGGGCCACAGAGTGATTTACAGGTCAGCCTGGAATAGAAGAGTTAGACCCTACCTAAAAAAAAAAAAAAAAAACTTATGGGCTAGAGATGCCTCAGTGGTTAAGGCGCATGCCTGCAAAGCAGAAGGACCCAAGCTCGATTCCCCCATGCCCACATAAACCAGATGAACAAGGTGGTGCATGTGTCTGGAGTGTTTGTAGTGGCTAGAGGCCCTGACATGCCCATTCTCTGCCTCCCTCCCCCCCCTCTCAAATAAATAAAATTTATTTTAATTGCCAGGCATAGTGGTGCATGCCTTTAACCCCAGCACTCAGGAGGCAGAGGTTAGGATTGCTGGGAGTTCAAGGCCAGCCAGAGACTACATAGTGAATTCCAGGCCAGCCTGGGCTAGAGAGATCCTACCTCAAAAAAACAAAAACAAAAGCTGGAGAGATGGCTCAGCGGTTAAGGCACTTGCCTCCAGTGCCTAAAGCCCCAGGTTCAATTCCCCAGGACCCACATAAGCCAGACCCACAAGGTGGTGGCCTTGGTGCGCTCACGCGTGCTCTCTCTCTCTCTCTCTCTCTCTCTCTCTCTCTCTCTCTCTGCTTGAAAATGAATAAATATTTTTTTAAAAAAATAAAAAGAAATATGTTCTATCAGAACCGTGCAGCTGCAGGCCCTATGGCAGCCAGAAGATCAACATTTTTAATTTATTTATTTTCAAACAATCTCCAGATGCATGCTCTACTTTGTACATCTGATTTTACATGGGTACTAGGGAATCAAACCTGTGTTGTTAAGCTTTGCAGGCAAGCACCTTAACTGCTGAGCCATCTCTCCAGCCCCAGTGCTACCTTCTAAATCCTCATTCTGTTTTACTGCCATGTTTTCCTTTATACTGATTACACTCATTTCAAGAATATATTTCTTTACACTACATTGGATTTTTGTTTTTGTTTTTTGAGGTAGGGTCTCACTCTAGCCCAGGCTGACTTGGAATTCACTATGTAGTCTCAGGGTGGCCTTGAACTCATGGTGATCCTCCTACCTCTGCCTCCCAAGTGCTGGGATTAAAGGCGTGCACCACCACGCCTGACACTACATTGGATTATTAATTCCTAGAAAATAGAAATATCCTTTGTCAAAGGCCTACAATATACAAATGTACTCTTCTTGACACTATGAAACATTCAGACTGAAACACAGAAGAGATACATTTTATATCACAACCTAGTAATCATATTATTTCTCTGTACATATCACAAAATACTAACTCCCAACTCTATTTTCTGTTTGATAAATAATTGGCGAGTGGAAGGGAGTACTGGAGACAGAACACGTGGTTTGTGAATGCTAGGCAAGACACTACCAATGCCCTCTGCCCCCAGATCCTATTTCATTTTTCAAATACTGATCATGACCCACTAAGCTGATTTGGAACTCAGAGTTTGAAAACTGCATTACTCTTCAGTTGCTGCTGTTGGCTCTATGGATCAAGTCCAAGGGCCCCACATATTTGGCAAGTGCTCTACCACGGCGTTATACCCTAACACTGCTCTTCAGGATTTAGCACAGTACCCTTCATGTACTCTCTAAATGTGCTGAATATATCAACTTAAACTCTCAAACCATTCCTTTTATTTGGCCTTAAAAATAACATTTACTTAAACTGTATAGCCAAAATTGAAGTTTTTGTTTTTGTTTTTGTTTTTCGAGGCAGGGACTCGCTCTAGTCCAGGCTGACCTGGAATTCACTATGTAGTCTCAGGGTGGCCTTGAACTCATGGCAATCCTCCTACCTCTGCCTCCCGAGTGCTGGGATTAAAGGCGTGCGCCACCACACCGGGCAAAATTGAAGTTTTAAAAAATATTTTATTTATTCATTTGAGAGAGAATGAGAGAGAGAAAGAGGCAGAGAGAGATAATGGGTTGCCAGGGCCTCTAGCCACTGCAAATGAACTCCAGACACAAGTGCCACCTTGTGCATCTGGCTTTACGTGGGTCCTGGGGAATTGAACTCAGGTCCTATTGCTTAGCAGGCAAACTCCTTAACCACTAAGCCATCTCTCCAGCCCTGGAAGTTTTTATAAAAGCACTATTCGAAATGATAATATGAGGTGTTGGGGATTTGGCTCAGTGGATGAGCGCTTGCCTAGCAAGCGCAAGGCCCTGGGTTCGGTCCTCAGCACCGCAAAAAAAAAAAAAAGACAAAATCACAAAAATACCAAAAAAGAAACAAGGGAACGAAATGATAATATGAATGTTAATTATTGTTCTGAATAATCTTTTCTGCAGGTATTGGGCTTCTCTAAAATGTGCTTACGTGACAGCTTGAGGACGAACCACAACTCCACCAGTACAACGACTGGGCCTTCTAGGGGAATCTGTAGCCATGGCTTCATTCATACAACCTGTTTCCAAATAAAAGACACAAAAAATGTGAATCATTACTTTTGGGACAAGTTTTAGAATCACTCACTAGAAATCCCTTTTCAAAACTGTCTTTGAAAAGTAGAAAATAGCTGGGCGTGGTGGTACACACCTTTAATCCCAGCACTCAGGAGGAAGAGGTAGGAGGATCACTGTGAGTTCAAGGCCACCCTGAGACTACATAGTGAATTCCAGATAAGCCTGGACAGAGTGAGATCCTACCTTGAAAAACCAAAATAAATAAATAAATAAAAGAAAATATCCAGGCATGCCTTTAATCCCAGGACTCCTAAAACAGCAGTAGATGAGTTCCAAGTTAGCCCAGGCTAAGGCAAGACCCAACTTTGAAAAAAAATTTTTAAGTATAAAATATTCCCAGAAATTTCTACTGTACCAGAAAGGTAAAAGAGGGAATATATGTAAAACATTATATATATAATAATATATATAATTCACACACACAAACGTTTGTTTTTTCAAGGTCTGGTCTCACTCTAGCCCAGGCTAACCTGGAATTCACTATGTAGTACCAGGCTGGCCTTGAACTCAGTTATTTTCCTATCTCTATCTCCTAAATGTGCTGGGATTAAAGGTTGTTTGTTTTGTTTTCTGTTTGTTTTATCACTCTAGCCCAAGCTGACCTGAAATTCTCTATGTAGTCTCAGGGTGGCCTAGAACTCACTGTGATCCTCTTAATGGTGCCTTAGGAGTCCTGGGATTAAAGGAGTGTAACCTGAGTATATTTTTTGAGACAAGGTCTCACTCTGTAGCTCAAGCAAGCCTGGAGCTCACTCTGTAGTCAGAACTGGCCTTGAACTCCCAGACCTCAGAATGACAAAAACAGTTAACACTCTTACAGGTTCTTTTGTTCTATGGTGAACACAAAACTAGAAGGATAAGAGAAGCTTACAAAATGAGAAGTGTCCTACAGGATCACTTAGAAAACCAAATAATATAGCCAGGAGTGGTGGCAAACGCCTTCGGGAGGCAGAGGTAGGAGGATTGCCGTGAGTTCAAGGCCACCCTGAGACTACATAGTGAATTCCAGGTCAGCCTGGACTAGAGCGAGACCCTACCTCGAAAAACCAAAAAAAAAAAAAAAAAAAAAGAAGAAGAAGAAATCAAATAACACAAAGCTAGTATGGAGACACACATTTGTAAACCTGTAGCTCAGGAGGCTGAGGCAAGAGGATTTCTGAGTTCAAGGACAACCTGGACTTACACAGCAAGACCCTGTCTCAAAAAAAAAAAGGTCAGATGTGGTGGCCCAGGCCTATAATCCCTGGTACCTGGGAGGTGGAGGCAGTAGAACCAGGAGTTCAAGGTCATCTTCAGCTACATAAACCAGTTGTTTGATAACTGAGCTACATGAACCAAAAATAGATAAATAAATAGAAATGGAACAGTGGCATGATACCACTTTACCTTCCAATGAGACCTGTTGAGAACCTATGAGTAAGATTGTATGGTCACATTTAAATCATATTTTTAACCTCCAGCTATTGTAACATAATCACTAGAGTATAAACAAATATGTAAATTAACTTGATGTGAGAAAAACCCCCCTTATCTTTTCCTATCTCATTAACTTAGTCCTGATCTTTGGGTATCGATTGGGCTTTTGGATCACTGACGTAGTTTTAAAGAGCATGGAGTCTACTAGAAGCCTGACAGCAATACTAAAGATTTCTTACAGGGCTCAGGAGAGCACACAGCCTAGGGCTGATCTCGAAAGAGCCTCTAAGCATCACTTTTAGGTAGGGTGCATTTCAACCACCTTACATGAAAACTCCCAAACTACAGCTCTCCACCTCCATATGCATATGCATCCCAAACACCTCTTGTCCCATCTAGCACAGCCCTTCCCTCCGGCTCCCTCAGCCCTCTCATTCCCTTTTCACCCTTTCTTCTCCACGCCAGTCTCCCCAAACCCCGGTCCCTCCTGTCCTCCCAGGGCCTCGTCATCTCAGGCCGATCCTCGCCCAGCCCCTCGGGCCCCTGTCTCCAAAAGACCCGGGCTCAGCAGGACCCACCGCACCTCCAGGGAGCCACCCAGCCACCCCTGCCCCCGGCCGCCCTCTGGCCTCTCGCCCTCTTCCCCTGGGCTCTCGACACCTCTCCCTGGTCCGATCCCGGCCGGCCAGCCCCGTGCCGTCATGCCGCCAGCCCCTCTTCCCCTCCAAGCCGTCCCCCCAAAACCCAAGCCCCTCCAGCCCTTCCTCTCACCGGCCGCTCCGCCGGCGAACGCTGCTCTCCAGCTCCAGGCTCACTGTTTGGAGTCTTCTCGTGATTGACAGCCGCCACTGCCTATCACGCCTCAACGGAACCACCGCGTCAGCCAATCCCAGGAGCGAAGCGGCCCCAGGCTGGGCACCGCCCTCAAAGATCAGCTTGGCCAACCAGCGAGGAGGAAAAGAGGCGGGCCCCGCCTCCCCGGCTCATCCAATGGGCTGTGGCCGGAGGGAAAACACAACAGTATGTAAGTTCGGGTGAAGCCCGTGGGTCAGGTTCGGTTGCGAATGCAGCTGAGGAGACCTGCCAGGCGCGCCTGCTTCACGGGCACGAGAAGCTGTGCCTCACAAGAAAGTGTCCCGAAAAAGAAAAAAAGCCAAAAAAAAAAAAAAGAAAGAAACTCCAGACTCCCGCCTGCGACTTCAAGCCCGGCGCCACAGAACGGGAGCCGGAGGCCGGGGAAGACGGGTGTGTTTACATCGAATTCTCGCGACAGCGGGTTCGACGCTCGAAGCACGTGGACGTGGCAGCTGCCAATCACTTTTCTCTAGCCAATCCCCGGGCAGAGCCCGCCTTCCGCCCCGCCCCTGACAGTGTGTTTATCTTCCGGGAGTCTAAGCGGGCCGGCGGCTCTGCGGTCAGCCTGCCGCGCGGTGTGTGGGGGTCGGAGTCAAGGGGGCCGGTGGGCTGCTCGATTCGAGCTCGCTCTATGAGGTGGGGTCTCGCTCTAACCCAGGCTGGCCTCGAGCTCACGGCGATCCTCCTACCTCTGCCTCCCGAGGGCTGGGATTAAAGGCGTGCGCCACCACGCCCGGCTACGTCTGCATTGTTGGGAATCTAATTTAGAGCCCACCACCGAGCTACATCTCCTTCACCACCCATCTCCCATATTTGTGTGTGTGTGTGTGTGTGTGTGTGTGTGTGTGTGTGTGTGTGATTACAGGCACACACCACCATGCTTGGTATTTTAAGTGGGTACTGGGGATTTGAAGTCAGATTCTCATCTTTGGGAGACATGAACACACTGAGCCTTCTCTCCTGGTCTTAAATGAGATCTCACTGTTATTTCCTCATTTACATGCCCCCCCTTTTTTTGTTTTTTTGGTTTTCAAGGTAGGGTCTCGCTCTAGTCCTGGCTGACCTGGAATTAGTCTCAGGGTGGCCTTGAACTCACAGCGATCCTCCTACCTCTGCCTCCCGAGTGCTGGGATTAAAGGCGTGGGCCACCACGCCTGGCAAAATGTTTTTAAAATTTTTTAAACAGTTTAAAGACATGAGCCACCAAGCTCTGCTAGTTACATATCTTTTATAAGAATAGCCAAACCTGGCATGGTTGTGCACGCCTTTAATCCCAGAACATGGGAGGCAGAGGTAGAAGGATTGTCTGAGACTATGGAATTCAATATGTAGTTTTAGAGTGGCTTTGAACTCATGGCGATCCTTCTACCTCTGCCTCGCTAGTGATTAAAGGCATGTGTCACCACACCTGGTCTTAGCAGAATGGGAGAGGGGAATATTTAATAGAAAAGCCATCTCATGGGAAAAATTCAATCAGGGGTGGAGATAGGCTATACCTGCAAAATAGATACAGTGAGCACAATAGTAGAAACACAAATAGCTGCAGGCAAGTGTGTATAACATCACCCATTTGCTCTAAATGCTCAATCCGTGCCAATGAGCAGAACAAAGTGTTCCATTTATCTGACTCATGTTGAACTTTAGCTAACAAATGGCTTTGAATGTTCATTTTTCGCTTTCCAAATTCTCAGAGTGACGGGTCTTTTAACAGCTGCCTCTCTAAAGCTGGATATGGTGTCCTCTGCCTGAAATCCCAGTAACAGAGAGGTTTAAGCAGGAAGATGCGGAGTTCCAAGCCAGACTGGGATTCATACCGAGACTTTGCCTCTAAAAGGAAGGAGGAGAGAGGAGGAGGAAGAGAGGAAGAAGGAAAAAGAGGGTTGTTTTAAATTGATATGGAGGAGTTATTTTAGATCTGTGCATAGTGGTGCTCACCTGATGTACCACAAGACTCAACCCATTGTTGAAATTCAATCTAACCTGCATGCCTTTAATCCCAGATGTAGGAGGATCAATCACTGTGAGTTCAAGGCTACCCTGAGAATTCCAGGTCAGCCTGTGCCAGAGCAAAAGCCTACCTGGAAAAAAAAAAGAAAGAAAAAAAGGGCTGGAGAGATGGCTCAGCGGTTAAGGCACTTGCCTCTAGTGCCTAAAGCCAAGGGTTCAATTTCCCAGGTCCCACATAAGCCACACCCACAAGGTGGTGGCCCTGGTGTTCTCTCTCTCTCTCTCTCTCTCTCTCTCTCTCTCTCTCTCTCTCTCTCTCTCTATCTCTCTGCTTGAAAATGAATAAATAAAATATATTTAAAAATAAATTAATTAATTAAATTTAAAAAAAAAAGAAAAAAATCATCCTAGACCTATTCATTCAAAGAGACCTTTTAAGGCTGGGCGTGGTGGTGCACACCTTTAATCCCAGCATTTGGGAGGCAGAGGTAGGAGGTCACTGTAAATTCAAGGCCAGCCTGGGACTACAGAGTGAGTTCCAAATCAGCCTGGGCTAGCATTGAAACCCTACCTCGGAAAACCAAGACAAAACAGAAGGAATCAAATTTGGGCCGTCATACTTTGCATTCAAGCGCCTTTAACTGCTGAGACATCCAGCCCCAAGTTCTAGAATTTTTAGAAGAGAATTCTGACATCTGACATCCAGTGGAAGACCCTTCAGTTGAGAGTTGTAGGGACCTGCTGGAGCAATAAGCCACCACCCTGTATTCCAGAGTTAATTTGGGAGGCATCCTGCCAGTGCCCTGAGACAAGGAAATGAGCCACATGCCTCTGTGCTCAAAACAACTCCCAGAGCTGCTCCCCTTCTTTTGTGTGCATATGGGGGAAAGGTTAGTAACGTCAGAGAGCACTAATGCTCCTGTGTCAGGCAGTCTAGGGCTGGTGTCCTCTCAGGGGTTCAGCCTAATGGCTCTTCCTGCAGTGCCATTGAGACCTGAACAGGGGTTTAGGTGTAAGGCCAAACTGTCAAAATACAGATTCTGTAAAACCCTATCATGCCTAAAAAGGTCCTCAGTTGATGTTTTGTAGCTGGGGTTCCCATAGTTAAGATGAGATCCTTCCAGAGACTACAAAGGCTCCTTGTGCCTGGGGTTACTGTAAGTCCCAGAAAGTCGACTTTTTGTAGTATGTTTGGGATTTGGAAAGGGAATCCTTACATCCACATGAAGCTAGCCTCGGAAGAATTATGAGTGTTTTTGTTTTGCTTTTTTTTTTTTTATGGGCACACCAGGGCCTCCAGCCGCTGCAGAGGAACTCCAGACACATGCATCACTTTGTACATCTGGCTTTATGTGGATACTGGGGGAATCGAACCCAGGCCTGTAGGCTTTACAAGCAAGTGTCTTAACCACTGTGACATCTCTCCAGCCCTAAGACAGTATTTTGATCTAAGGTGGGTTTGTCTGAGCTACGGATGAATTACATCATTACATACTAAAGAAGAGCACCCCAGGGGAAAATTTAAGGAAGTATGGATTTTTGGTTAGGGCCCATCCTAGAGAGTTGGGGGTCTATCCTGGAAGGTCTGATCTATGACAGTACAACTGACCTGTTGTGTAACCTGAAGATGGTCTTCTCTTGAAGGAAAATAGGAACTGAGGATCTGGGGGCCTGGGGGCAGCAAAAGAAAGCATCCTGGAGATCTGACTGAACTGGAAGGTGTTGGAGGATGTCTGCTCCAGGAATTGGGAACTGTGGGTTGGACTGACACCACAGCCTCATTCATGACCCAAAGGTTCCTGGACTAGAATCTATAGGATCCATCTGATGTTTTAATTGCCAAAATAGGAGTATGATGTGGTGAATTGCATGAGCATAGAAACCAGTGGCCAAGATTCTATGAATGAGAGTTTGTAAGCGCCTCTGGGTTTCAAGGACATTGGCGCCTTTGAGGAAAGTTGTTAAGGTCCTTAGGGGATATTGTTACAGGGGTGGCTATTAGTGAGATTCTGGGCATGGTCATGTCCCAGATTTTGGAGGAACTTTGCTGGGCAATGCAGTGAACCATAATAGAGACTATACATTTGATGTTTTTATTTGTGTATATATTCTGCATTGTGTATGTTATGGGCACATCAGGGTTTCTTGATGCTGCAATCAAATGCTAGATGCATGTGTCACTTTTTGCATCTATCTTTATGTGGGTGCTGGAGTACTGAACCTTAGCCATCAGGTTTTGAGAGCAAGCACCATTTTTTAATCTTTTGGGGGTGTTCTTCTTTCTTTCTTTTTTTTTTTTCTTTGAATTCACTATGTAGTCGCAAGCTGGCCTTGAACTCACCGTGATCCTTTTACCTCTGCCTCCCAAGTGCTAGGCATGTGCTGCCATGCTTGGCAACGAGCAAGCACCTTTAACTGCAGAGCTATCTCCTCAGCCCTCATAGTAGAGATTATAGGATAGGCTTTTGGGGCCCTCATTAGTCCTATGCCTTTGCAGGGCAGAGAGCTCAGTGTGGGGCCCATCATAAGAGCTTCTGGAATCTCCGAGAGTCATAGAGAGACTGTAGCTCAGATATAATGCCCCTACCTAGAAGGAGGTGATAGGTAGATAGGAACAAAAAGGCACAAGTGAAAAGATGTTTGTCTGCCATACAGGTAAAGAGGGGTGTAAAGTGGGCTTTGCCATCAATGCCAGTGAGTAGGATCAAGAAACAGAAAGTCACCCCAGAAAAGATGGTCAGTGTAGAAAAAAACCACCCCTATGCCCATAAGGAATGTAATCTTGATCTTGTCCACATCTAAACCTCACTCTCGAGGCTCATCCATGAAGAGGTAGCCTTCATTCCCTGTTGGGCTGGTTCTCCAGAGGTCGAAAGTTAAGGGCATTTGTAGAGGATTACTTATCCTTGTGAAGTGGATAGGGAAAATTCTGCTTCCAGCATCCCTCCAACTTGTAGTTTGGATATGGCCCCAGGGGAAGCTTCTAGCCCAGTGTCTTCGTAGTCCTGACTTAAATGTTCTGTTTGATTACCATAGTCCCAAGGTGCCTCTAGATGGAGCTCTAGGATTTCCTGACATAGGCAGGGGGGGCTGGGCAATTTCTCGTAGCCATGTACTGAGCCTGTCTCACTTCCATCTTCTAGTTTACTTTTCTGACTCTCAAGGCTTCCTCTCAACTGCTAAAGTCCTTGAAGACCATGTCTAATAAAGTGGAGGGAGGAATTTGGAGTCCTTATTCTGGCCCCTGGTTCAATTCCCCAGGACCCACATGGTGGTGGTCCTGGTGCTCTTTCTATCTGCTTGAAAAAGAATAAAATATCTTTTAAAAAACTCTTCATTCCTTCTAAGAGACAGGTTTTGCTAGGCATGGTGACACATGCCTGTAATCCCAGCGCTAGGGAGACAGAGGGAAAAGGATCAGGAGTTCAAGGCCAACCTGAGCTACATCAGATCTTATTTCAAAAAGAAATGGGAAGAATCATATAGTCCCAGCAGACCTTTCCCCATGGTCTTCTAGTCGGTGGCCTCATATGACCAGTGGAGTTCCATGTCAGATATCAAAATGAAGCCTGGCCTGGCTATGACCAAGTTACAAGCATGGTCCTCATTCATCCTGGTGTGTGGCCTCAAACTCACTTTGATACTCCTACCTTTGTCTCCCAAATGTTGAGATCTTAGATGTATGCTATAATGCCCAGCCTTTCTTGTTGAAGCTGTAAATGCCAGACGAGCTGACACACCAGCTTCAGGATTCCTGATCCTGCCTCCCATTACCATAGCACACTGGGATTACAGACATGTGTCACTACACCCAACTTTATGTCGGTTCTAGGGATCTGAACTCTGGTAGTCAGGCTTGTACAGAAAGCACTTTGAACCAGAGCCATCTCCCCAGCCCCACCTTGCTTCTTTAGCCCATAAATACCTGCAAACCCTATCTTCAAGAATGCAGATTGAGAGAAAAAAAAAAAAAGAATGCAGATTGGAGACTCAGTTTCTACCCTATATTATTCAGCCTAATAAATATTTTGTAAAACTTTTTGCAAGCTGGGTTTGGTGGCATATACCTATAATATCAGCACTGAGGAGGCTGAAGCAAGAGGATCAAAAGTTCAAGGCCAACTGGAAGCTTAAGCTGCATGCCAAGAACTTTACAAACAAAACAAAAGCCTTCATCACAACATACTGAGCAGTGGGAAAAATGGGTCTCAGTACCACTACCTACCCATCACTGTAATTACTCCATTTTCTTTTCCAGAGATAGTATGAGATTCTCTCAGGGCCCTTACGATACAAAACATTATGTGCACATGGACACAGAGGCTACAAACTGACATGTAGAGTGAGTGTGGCAACCTGCCTGTGATCCCTGTAGGTAGATACAGGATCCCTAGAGCAAGCTGGCTAGTTAAGACTAACCAAATTGGTTCCAGTGAGACCTGCCTCAATAATAAAATGCAGAGTGATCAAAAGACATCTGCCAGGGGTGGCGGCACACGCCTTCAATCCCAGCACTCAAGGAGGCAGAGGTAGGAGGATTGCCATGAGTTTAAAGCTACCCTGAGACTCCATAGTGAATTCCAGATCAGCCTGGGCTAGAGCAAGACCCTACCTACTTAGAAGAAAACAAAATAAATTAAGAAAAAACTGTGATAAATTTTGTTAACTTGACCTGTTAGCAACCTACAGTAATTGAGTGTTGTATAGCAGATTTCCTCCAAATTGAAGACAGAAAGTAAGCTCAGGGGATTCAGGAAGTCATGTTAGCTAGAAACAAACATCCCTTCCTGGGAGGACAGTGCAAGAAGAAAATTCCAGAGACTCAGGAAGTTAACAAGTCTGGGAAAGGGTTGCAAGACCCCACCCTAAGGCTATATAAAGGGGAAGGAAATCTCTTCTGCTGGCTGCTGGTGCTGGTAGTGACTTGGACATACATCCATCCTGCTCATCTATCCCTTTGTCGGCATTGGAATGAAGTTTCTTCAGCCTTCCAGCCTGGACTGAAGACTAGCAGTTCCCCAGGAAGTCTTTAGGTCTTCAGTGCTAGATTGGGATTGCTGAGGCATCCAGCCACACAGACTGAGTGTCTACTGATTTCTTGACGAGCTTGCAGACTGCTATTGTGGGACTGCTGTGAACTAATCCAGTAAATTCCCTTTTACTACAATTCGTTCTATTGGTTCAGTTCCTCTAAAGAACCCTAATACAACACCCAATGTCAATTTGTAAGGGTCCTGAGAAAGTGGAGTAATACCTAACACAATCAATGTTGCATATGTGAATTAACCTTTTTTTTTTTTCCCAGGTAGGATCTTGCTCTAGCCCAGGCTGACCTGGAATTCACTATGTAGTCTCAGGGTGACCTTGAACTCACAGGGATCCTCCTACCTCTGCCTCCCAAGTGCTGGGATTAAAGGTGTGTGCCACCACACCCAGCTAACCTCTTCTTTCTTTTCTTTGGTGATTGCATTAAACCCAAGGCCTCAGGCATAATAAGTACTCTACCACTAACACATGAATTAACTCTATGAGACTTGTTTTGTGTTTTGAGTCAAGGTCTGACAGTACAGCCCAAGCTGGCCTCAAACTTGTGACAATCTTCCTGCCTCAGCCTCCCAAGTGTTGGGTTCCAGACACTAGCCACCTCACCTGGCTTCAATGAGACTGTGTGTTCCAAATTATTAAAAATTTTTCTCATTATAGAACACAATTCCCACAACAAATTGACAGTGCTTTAGTTAATTCGTTCCTTTACCAAAATATGAACCATGTTTAACCAAATACTTATAAAGCTATAACTGACTTAATCATATAGACATTCAGCCTGCTTTTATGTGTTCTATATTAAAATAAAAACTCAAGCCAGGTGTGGTGGGGCATACCTTTAATCCCAACAGTGGGGAGACAGAGGTAGAAGGATCATTGTGAGTTTGAGACCAGCCTGAGACTACATAGTGAATTCTAGGCCAGTCTGTGCAAGAGTGAGACCCTACCTTAAAAAAAAAAAAAAAAAAGTAAATGATTAAATAAATAAATAAAATCTCAAGAGTGCAAAAATGAATATATGTATTTCAAGTCAATAAAGCATGATTATAGCATACAATCGACTGTTAATACATACCATGGAAAGTCACCAGCAAAATCTAGCAACATGAAGGATAGTTCACTGATTTGTTAGATGAGCATACCCATATATAATCAACTAAAACTGTATCATATAAAATAATTTAAGAAGTATTGGAAATTAGCAGCACCATCTGTTATTGAAATAAGCAACAAAAACTTCACATCTTTCAAGCGAACATTAGAATAGGGTGACTACTTTATGACCCAATAATGCCATTGGTCAGGGACAACTGAGAAGAGCATGATTTTTAGGCAAATACAACTTCTACACCAAAGATTCGGTGAGTATACCTGATGACTTAATGTTTTAGAAAGACACTACTGAAGTAAGAGATACTGCATAGTATAACAGGGACAAAGAGACTAAAATCCAGCTACATTAGCATGGCTCAATACTTCTCCTATGAAAGTTAACTCTTAATTATGAAATGAGAAAAATATTTTTAAGACACTAATAGTCTCTAGGAAACATTAAGTGGAGCACAAATCACTATGAAAATACATCACTTTTCCAGTTTGCTCAGTAATTTACTTTAAAAAGTTGTGTTGCTTCCATCACAAGTGGCATATACAAAACTTTAAGTATTTTTTAAAAGTTTAAATGTATTTTTAAAATCTTATAGATTCTTGATTTTTTTTCTTAAACATTAGCCCTACTGTCATAATTACTGTGTATCAGAGTAAGAGACTGAATTTATGTGAAGGATACAAATTTACACACATTTTACAGCAACGTATCCCCTACATCTATAAAATTCACATTTATAATACAGGCAAGTACAAGGCCAGGATAAATTCCAAAACGTCAAACTGTATACTCTTTATTTTGTCCCCTTAAAAAAAGTTCAACTTCGGCACCAAATTCAAAAAGCCCTCGTATCCCAAGTAGGGAAAGCCCCTTTCCCCGGATCCACTTCAGCAGACACAAACAGTTTTCCTGTGCTGATGTAGTAAAGGATTCCCAATTTTCTTCTGGCCCCTAAGTCTTCGTCGCATGGTGAGTTTAACAGAGCTCTTCCTCTGCGGGCCTGTGGTGAGGCTTGCAGGCTGAGCACTACCACTTCGACTCAAGCCATTGCGCCGATGCTTCTTCATAAGGGGACCAGAATTGGATTCTTCCAATGTCCTTTTAAAGTTGGCTGGAGGGGTTCTTTCAACTTCTTGAGCTTTCATCTGGCCAGGAGTAGACAGCTTTAAATTCTTTTGGTCCATGATGGTATTTGTTGAGTTGGTTGGCACAAGGCCAACTGACAGGGTATTATTCAAAGAATCGTGTATCCTTAAAGTCAGAGCTTTAGGACAGTTTTCTTCAACAACAGCCTGGATACTCCCTCGTGCTATGTCGGCGGGGACCTCTAAAAAATTCTCTGAGAAAGCATTACTACGAACTAGGGCAGGTATATGGTCCTTGGGGTTCAGCCTTGGCCATGGGTCCTCTTCCAGTGACTGGAAAAAAAAAGGTAAAACATATTTAACAGAGCTCAATAAATCCATGCCATAGGACATTAAGCTCTTATGAAGTTACTAAGATGGCAGAACCATGCTAGGCATCACTTTGCTCACCATGTTTTCATTTACATTATGAGCAAGGTTCGATGGGGTAACATGGGTGAGAAAGCAATATAAGGCAACACAAGTGAAATAATCTACCCAAGTAGATTCATGTGGTCACAAGTATTTACCTACTACTGGCACATAAGGTACTTTAAAGAAAATTCTTCAAAATGGACTCTTTATTATTTTTTAAAATATTTTATTTATTCTTTTTCAAGCAGAGATGAGAGAGAGAGAGAGAGAGAGAGAGAGAGAGAGAGAGAGAGAGAGAGAGAGAGAGAGAATACACCAGGGCTACCACCTTGTGGGTCTGGCTTATGTGGGTCCTGGGGAATTGAACCCAGGGCCTTAGGCACTGGAGGCAAGTGCCTTAACCGCTGTGCCATCTCTCTAGCCCTCAAATGGACTCTAAATAGCTATTAGTACACATTTATTAAGCCCACTCACTCTGTACCCAAACATGGAGAAAAATCACAATTATCATACTTGTTTCTTGAGATAGGATCTTCCTCTAGCCCAGGCTCACCTAGAATAGACTATGCAGTCTCAGGGTGGCCTTGAACTCACAGTGATCCTCCTACCTCTGCCCCCTGTCCACCTAGTGCTGGGATCAAAGGCATGCGCCACCATGCCCAATCATTATTTGAGTTTTATCTAACCTTCTTCTATATCTTAATTTTCTGTGCAGTAATAATGTAATGCTGATGAAATGACTCCAACTATTCTATACAAAAGCTTCATAGTGCCATAGCTATGCTTGATCTTAAAGCAGTTATCAATATTAGTCATTTCTGATATGAAAAATCAGGATTAAAACACAAGCTAGTAGCTGAGTTTCAAAAAAAAATCAGGAAAAAGGGAAATGTAATAACTCAACAAATCTTAAACTCATTTAATATTAACCTGCATACAAAGTAGGAACAGTCAGACATAGTGGCACAAACCTACAGTCCCAGTACCCAAAAGCTGAGTTAAGAATACCATAGGTTTAAGGCCAGCCTGGGGCTATGTACTGAGACCATGTATCAAAAAAATAGAAGAAGCCAGGCATGGTGGTTCATACCTTTAGTCCCAGCACTCAGGACACAGAGGAAGGAAGATCAATGTGAGTATGAGGCCAACCTGAGACTACAGAGTAAATTCAAGGTCCAGCCAGGGATAGTGGAAGGCCCTACCTTGGGGAAGGGGAGACTAGAAGAGGCTTGGGGGTGAATCAACAGTTAAGGCACTTGCTTGCAAAGCCTAAGGACCTGGGTTTGATTCCACAGTCCCCATGTAAAGCCAGATGCACAAATTGCACATGCATCTGGAGTTTGTTTACAGTGGCTAGATGCCCTGGCACACCCACTCTCTCTTCTCTGCTTAAAAATAAATAAGTTAAGTAAGTAAGTATGTATGTATTTTTAAACAGCCAGGCTTCTAGTATGCTGCCATTGATGGTGAGATGGGAGGTGGAGTAGCATTCAAATTGGTACTAATATTGGACCTCCAGCACATAGTACAAAAATAAAAAAAAGATTTCTCTCTGGTAATAAATACAATAGCAAATACCTATAACCTTCCTTGACCTTTATTCAAATCCAAATTCGTTTTAAAATTATTTTTAGATACCATGAGCCAATAATATTCTATTAAAGCATAACTTAGAAACCGAAGAACTGCACACCTTGACTGGTGGTGTAGAGCACGGGGAAGGAGTCATCACACAGGTATCCTGGCTATTGTAGGAAGGACTATCGGTCAGGTTCAGATAGAGCTCGTCTTCGCTACGGAAGCTCCCCTGACTGTCCACTTCTGGAGAGATGCAGATGACAATGGCACTGGTGTTGTCTGCTCGGAGCATGCGCTGCCTCCAGCGGCCTAGTGCTCGGTTCACAAGCATTTTGGCACATGACTGTCCATGCTCACCCTATAGTTAAAACAACAAGGAAAAGGACATTAATATTTACTTGCCACTATATATTTATCTAAAACTTGGGGTGTTAAATATGGCCAAATAAGCCGGGCATGGTGGCACACGCCTTTAATCCCAGCACTTGAGAGGCAGAGGTAGGAGGATCACCATTAGTTCAAGGCCACCCTGAGACTACATAGTGAATTCAAGGTCAGCCTGGGCTAGAATGAGACCCTACCTCGAAAAAACAAACAAACAAACAAAAAAAACAAAGCCTGATGGCCCAGGTTCAATTATCCAGTATCAATGTAAAGCCAGGTGCACAAAGTGGCACAAGCATCTGGAGTTCATTTACAGTGGCCAGAGGCCCTGGTACATCCATATCCTGTTGCTTTCAAATAAACACACACACACACACACACACACACACACACACACACACACACACACACACACGGTTTTTCAAGGTAGGGTCTCACCGTAGCCCAGGCTGACCTGGAATTCACTATGTGGTCTCAGGGTGGCCTCAAACTCATGATGATCCTCCTACCTCTGCCTCCCAAGTGCTGGGCTTAAAGGTGTGCGCCACCACGCCGGCTTAAGTTTGTTTTTTTTTTAAACATTTTATTTTTATTTATTTGCAAGCATGGAGAGTGAGCGAGAAAGAAAGAATGGGCCCACCTTTCTTTGAAATTGATAATAACTACAAAACACAAGGCCTCCAGAAAGTAAAAATGAATTGAAATAGTTCTTACCTATTTATTATTTATTTTGGCTTTTTGGGGGGTAGGGTCTCATTCTAGCCTAGGCTGATGTCATGGTTTGATCCAGGTGTCCCCCACAAACAAATGAATGTGTTCTGATAGATCGATCCTCAGCTGATGGCAGTTTGGGTTTTACAACCTCGATGAAGCTGTGTTGTTGGGGGCGGGCTTATGGGGATTATAAACCAGCTTCCTCTTGCCAGTGTTTGGCACACCTTCCTGCTGCTGTTTCCAGTGCTGTGGCAGAGGTGATGTCCAGCCCTCTGCTCATGCCATTGTTTTCCCTGCCTGGATGAAGTCTCCCCTCGAGTTCGTAAGCCAAATAAACCCTTTCCTCCACAAGCCACTTTTGTTTGGGTTCTTTCTGTGCAGCAACTAAAAAGCTGACCACAACAGCTGACCTGGAAATCACTATGTAGTTTCAGGGTGGCCTCAAAGTCACGGGAGTCTCCTACCTCTGCCTCCTGAGTGCTGGCACCACTCTAATCCTTGCTATCTTAACAAACGATATCCCATTCCCTTATGGGATTGTGTTGTTGTTTTTACTTATTTGGTTTAAAAAAATATTTTATTTATTTAATTTTAATGGGGGGGGGAGCTCACCAGGGCCTCCAGGCACTACGAATGAACTTCAGATGCATGCACCACTTTGTGCATTGAACCTGGGTTGTTAGGCTTTGCAGACAAGCACCTTAACTGCTGAGCCATCTCTCCAGCCCCTTAATTTCTTAAATATTCCTTATATCCATTTCCTGGGTTCACAAAGTCGTTTTCATTAACCACAATCTACTTAATGCCCACTCATCACTTCTACCAAAACTTTTCATTTTTTTTAAATTTTTTTAAAAATATATTTTATTTATTTATGTGATGGAGAGAGAGAGAGAGAGAGAGAGAGAGAGAGAGAGAGAGAGAGAGAGAGAGAGAGAGAATGGGCACAGCACAAACTCCAGACACATACGCCCTCTTGTGCATCTGGCTTTATATGGGCACTGGGGAATCGAACTCAGGTCCTTCTGCATTGCAGACAAATGCCTTAACCGCTAAGCCATCTCTTCAGCCCAAACTTTTCATTTTTGAGGGTCAAAAAACACTGTTACTATAAAGCCCAATATGCTATTCTTAGTTATTTTCCTCTACTTCTCCACAGCATCTGATAATGCTACTATCCTCAAACATTGTTTTCTTTTCTCTGAGCAACACTGCATTCTCCAGGCATTCCTTTTGTTGTCACGGTACTACTGAGGAAGGCAATATTCAGGCTGGAGAGATGGCTCAGTGGTTAAGGCACTTGTCTGCAAAGCCTAAGGACCCAGGTTCAATCCCTCAGTACCCACGTAAAACCAGATGCACACGAGGCACATGGGTCTGGAACTCATTTGCAGTGGCTAGAGGCCCTGGTACACCCATTTTCTATCTGCCCCCTCTCATAAATAAGCAAATAAATAAATAAATAAATACTTTTAAAAAATTAAATTATTAAAAAAGAAAGCAATTTTCGAAGGAAAATGATTTAACCATGGCTGTTTCCAGGTATATAATTGATTAAAAAGCACAGAATGCTGGAGGGATAGCTTAGTAGTTAAGGTGCTTGTCTTCAAATAGACAAGACATAGTTACATGGAGACGAACATCGCTAGCTCACAGCGACGACCACTAACAAAATCAGCAGAAGGTAGACAAGAGTAAACTACTGAGTCACTTCTCACCGTCATGTATTTTTTCTCCTCTTGGTCTTGACACATGGAGACCGCATCCTGAGGTGGAATCATATTCCACAGTCCGTCACTCCCCAAGATAATATACTTGTGCTTCTGAGGGTCAAGAGTGTGGACGCTTGTGTCTGGTTCAGGCGAAACCACAAATTTACCACTGAAGAAATCATAGCTCCACAAATCACCTGGGAAAGGAGAAGATGCAAGTATTATTTCCAAGCTGAAAGTATCAAATCTGTTGATTAAAGGAGAAAGTCAACACACATTTCCACAGATGTAGAAAAACATTTGATAATATTCAAACCCATTCATGATTGATTGATTATTAAATAATTTTGTTGTTTAAGGTAGGGTCTCACTCTAGCCCAAGCTGACCTGGAACTCACTATGTAGCCTCAGAGTGGCCTCAAACTCACAGCGATCCTCCCACCTCTGTCTCCCAAGTGCTGGGATTAAAGGTGTACACCACCACATCTGGTTCCCATTTGTGATTAAAAACTCCCAGGGCTGGAAATATGACATTTGCTTAACATGCACAAGGCCCTGGGCTCAATTCCCAGTACTACAATTAATAAATCAAAGCAAAGTAAGAATAAAATGGAATTTCCTTATAATGATAAACAATTTGCATCAGAGATCTGTAGCCAGCATCTTGCTTAACTTAAAGGCAGTGTTAATATAAGTATTCTCTTTGCTGGGAATGGTGGTGCATGCCTTTAATTCCAGCACTTAGGAGGAAGAGATAGGAGGATCACTGAAGCGTTCCAGGCCACCCTGAGAGTACATAGTGGATTCCAGGTCAGTCGGGGCTAGAGGGACCTCAAAAAAAAAAAAAAAAAAGTATCTCCTTTCTCAGGAAGACAAGTATCACATATTTTCTCCCATTTGTGGTTCTTAGACACATACAGGTACATAAAAGCATATATATATATATGACATAGAAGTAGAAGCAAAACTGTGTAGAAGACCAAAGAGGACTAACAAAAGAGAAGGGCAGGAAAAGAGGGTGGAGAGTATATGACAGAATATGCTCAAAGTACATCATATGCATGTATGAAAATGTCTTTTTAGTCAGGTGTGGTGGTGCACATGGATTGCATTCCAGGTCATCCTGGGTTAAAACAGACCATACCTGGAAAAATAAAGTAAAATTTTAAGTTTAAAAAAAAAAGAAGAAAGAAAAGTTGTTGAATATATCATGGTGGTGCACACCTTTAATCCCAGCACTCGGGAGGCAGAGGTAGGAGGATCACCATGAGTTCAAGGCCACCCTGAGACTACATAGTGAATTTCAGGTCAGCCTGTGCTAGAGTGAGACCCTACCTCAAAAAAAAAATTTATTTTTGTGATACAGAATTGACCCAGGCCAACAGGCTTTCAGGCAAGGGCCTTAACTGCTGAGCCATCTCTTTTTTTCAATCATAAAGAAAACTATGTGTGTGCAAAGCCCTGAGTTTGATCGCCAGCACTAAAAATAAATAGTAAGTATATCTCTATTTGCACTTCAAAAAAAGCAAACAAAGAAACTATTCCTGAATTGTCACATCTCTTCCAATATTCTGCTAAGAGTTCCTTCCCAACAAAGTAAATAGTATGATAGTTAAGATAAACAGGAAAGGAGAAAATTATTTACGAATTAATCATTCATTCATTCATTCATTTAGGTTAATTATATTAGACTAGTGTGATAACCAGTGACTATTATACTCCCAGTATCTGATCATTAATTTGTATTTGTATGATTATCTCCTCAAATTTTTGTAAGGGCTCATGCTCAGATTACACTTTGGTGGCAAGGGGCTGGAATACTAGATTGCTGAAGTCATGCTCTCAGTATCTTATATGAGAACGAACAAGGTCACTACTGCCAGTGTTAAGTTTGATCATGTGGTTAAAGTACTCTATTTATTACTGATCTTTTATTTTGTTTTATTTTCTTTTATCAAGGTAGGATTTCACTGTAGACCAGGCTGACCTGGAACTCACTCTGTAGTTCCAGGATGGCCTCAAACTCACAGCGATCCTCTCACTTCTGCCTTCTGAGTGCTGGGAATAAGGTATATATCACCATGGCCAGCAATTACTGATCTACCTTAATCTACCTACCTGTAATGCTGGGAATCAAACCCAGGGCCACACATACAGCTAGGCAAGAACTCTACTACTGAGCTATAAAGGTACCTTTTTCTTTTGGTGACTGATAATGAATTCAGAATCTGTGTGGTTTTAGCTATCAAACAACGTAAATAAGGAACAGAATTTAGCCTTTAAAATAAAGAGTTTTTATTACTGGTATAATGTTTGTTCAGGAAAATAGCATCACACAACGTCATTTCTATAGATGTAGAAGAAGGAATCTAGGGCACTGGCAGACATAGTCTGTGTTCTGCTTGCTACATGGCCCTTTCCCCTCTTTTCTCAGCAGAGGGCACTGAGAGGACACCAGAGGAGAGGAGGCCTTTCCTCTGGTTACAAAGAGCTCTTCTCTGCTCACTCCCAGAGCACCAACACCGACTAGCTCTAGCTGGTTTACCTCAGAGAGCATCCTTCCCAGCAATGTTCCTCTCTCTGAACCAATCTCAAAATTAGCTCTTTTTAAAGCATAAGTCTCAAAACCAGCACTTGGAAGGGAGACAGGGGGATTAAGAGTTCAAGAGCAGGGCTGGAGAGATGGCTCAGTGGTAAGGGTGCTTGCTTGTAAAACCTGATGGCCAGGGTTCATTCATTTTTGGCTGCAACTCACATGTCTACCTCACCAACTCCAGCCTTCTAACAATTCCTAGAACACGGCAGGCTCTTTCCCACTTTAAGATCTGAGCCTGAAATATTCTACTTATTCTCAGCCTTCAAACTGCCTCTAAAATAAGACCTCCTCAGCCTACCATAATGCCTAACCCCAAGCAAGTCAGCACTCAAATAGCTTTTAGAAGGAAAATCAAAACTGGTGTTTCACACAGAATTTTCTTTTGGAAAAACTACCCCATGTAGGATAGTCAGAGTAGATATTTCATTAGCTAGAATTCTCTTGTAGCTAAGTGTGGGGAGTAACACCTTTAATCTCAATACATGGGAGGCTACAGAGACCACATTGAAAAACAAAATAAAACAAAGCTAAACAGATTTCTAGTTTCCCTTTCAAAAACAATAGACAAGGAAGAACTATTTTTATTTTGTCATAGACAATTTGTTTTGTTTTGTTTTGGGGGGGAGCTTTGGGGCTGGGCATGGTGGGCACGCCTTTAATCCCAGCACTTGGGAGGCATAGGTAAGAGAATTACTATTGAGTTCAAGACCAGCCTAGGACTACACAGAGTAAGTTCCAGGACAGCCTGGGCTAAAGTGAGACCCTACCTCAAAGAAATACCAATAACAACAAAAACAATATGCAAACCAATAAATAAAACCAGTAGTAACTACAACATTAAACCTCTGTGTGTGTGTTCCCCTTAGTTCAGATGCAATCTAGCAAGACAATAGACATGAATCAGGAACAAAGAGCAATCAGCACTGAAATGGACACTTTAAATCCCCTCTTCAGGTTTCCAAGCATGCATAGTACAATATTATGGCCTCTATCCTTACCGAATAATGGTTTAGTTCTCAGAACTTTACCACTATATATTATAGAAAATATAACAAAATAGAACATTATTCCAGCAAAGGTAAACCCATCTTACCAAGTGCTCTCGCCACTGCCAGAAAAGGAATCTGGTCAATAACTGTGCTCCTCCGAACAGGTCCACTGTGAGAGAGCCGAGGTCTTTTCCACACTACACGATTCACCCCAGACTTGTTCATCACACTAAAGACAAATAGAATTCAAGTGAGAAGTCTAAATAACAAAAAAAAAACCTAAGATTTGCAGTGTTAAATAATTAATAAAATGAGACTATATTATCATAAAGTAATGGCATCTATTTTAGACTCAAAGAAAAGGAAGTGATGTCTGTTACAATAAAGAAAAGCTGGGTGTGGTGGCTCATGCCTTTAATCTGGGCACTCAGGAGCTGAGACAGGAGGACTACCATGAGTTCCAGAGCAGCCTGGGCCAAAAAGGTGAATTCCAGGTCAGCGCTGGGCTAGACGAACACTCTGCATCAAAAAAAAAAAAAAAAAAAAATTAAAGGGAGGAAGGAGGGGAAGGCAAAAACAGGGTAGAGTTGCGTGAGAATTTGACTGAAGGAAGCCAGACAGACCAACTGCAAATAATATGAAAATGAGTAAAGAGCAATGCAAAGAAAAAAAGATGATTCAAATACTTGGGGAGGGTCAACATTTTGGCTAGGAGCTACTAACCAGTTCCCCTACATAGATAGGCCTTTTCTTCTTTTTTTTTTTTTTTTTTTCGAGGTAGGGTCTCACTCTAGTCCAGGCTGACCTGGAATTCACTCTCAGGGTGGCCTTGAACTCATGGTGATCCTCCTACCTCTGCCTCCCGAGTGCCACCACGCCCGGCTTAGATATGGCTTTTCTATCTCGTAACTTCAAGTGTCCAAAGATGATACAAAGAAAATGAAATTTAAAAACAATGAAAATGAAATGAAAGTCCTTGCCAGGCGTGGTGGCACAAGCCTTCAATCCCAACACTCAGGAGGCAGAGGTAGAAGATCACCCTGAGTTTGAGACCAGCCTGTAACGACATAGTGAATTCCAGGTCAGCCTGGGCTACAGTAAGACTCTACCTAAAAAAAAACAACAAAAGTCCTAAGAGAAGCAAAATGAAGATAAACATAAAGGAGAAAAGACTACTCTTTTGATCCAAGGAACGCATAAAGGAAGGTTATCAGCCTCAAACTTTAGAAGGTAGAAGTTTACCTAGAGAAGACAGGGAAGACTGAGGATGTACCCCACTACTATAGGACTTGCCTACTGTTGTAGTGCCTCTTGCTGGGACAACATCCTGATGGCATGAGAGGTTTTATTTTGGCTTACAGTCTAGATGGGAAGCTTCATCATGGCAGGGGAAAGCATGACATGAACAGAGGCTGGGCATTACCTGCTGCTACAGCAAGCAGAAAACAGCAGTAAGAGTGAACCAAGCTCTGGCAAGGGGGAGCTGACTATAACACACCTAAGCCTGCACCCAACAACACACCTCCTTCAGCAAGGCTGCACCAGCTAGGGACCAAACATTCAGAACACATGAGTTTATGGGGGACATCTAATTTAAACCACAACAACTCCCCTTGGTTTGATCCCTGCCACCACAAAGTAAATATAAACAAATAACTGGGACAAGTCAAGAGATTTGAGCAGCACTGTAGGAAACTTCCAATACAGCAGTCACTAGCCACAAAGATAGAGACAGCACCGGATATAGAAATATAAGGAACTGATTCTGCAAAGTTAATTTTTATTAATATAAATTTAAGCAATGGTTACGTATCAGGCAGTGCAGTAAAAGACTAAAACAAGCACAAGATGACCATAACACACAGATGTTAACCTCAAACATAAAGTCCTTCATTTACCATCCTTTTTGAGAACAGTTCTGACAGCAACATGTAAGTCACAACAAGAGCTAGAGCATCTAAGGCGGTCTTGTTATATTATGCTTTCTTCAGTGTGGATCCTCAGCATCCACTAAAAGCCACAGTACAGGCAGGCACCTGACTATATATAGTGCTGAGAAGGTGGAGACAGGAAGATCCCTGGGGCTTGCTGGCTAGCTAGTCTAGGTGAATCAGTAAGAAACCCTGTCTCCAAAAATAAAGCAGAAAAATGATTGAGGAAGACAGCTGACATATACCTCTGGCTTCTACATGCAAAAGCAAACAGGTGCAGCCAGCCCTCACACATAAACGCAAACAAAAACAACAACAACAACAAAAAAAAAGAGTTGAAGAAGCCAAATCGATGTTCCATTGCACTCCCTGCTGGTGTTCAGCATGATTAAAAGGGAAATAAAAAGGACCAGCCTGACATGCAGAGAGCTGAGATCAACAGAAGGCTGGAAAAACAGAGTGCCGGCCAAGTGCCTAGGTTGGGACAGAGGGAAGTGAGGAAATAGCATCATAAAATGGCTCTAATTTTGCCAAAAGACACCTGCTCCCAAATGGCAAGGAGCATCTGTCCAACTATCCAGATGGTACTTTTAAGTGAAAAGACAAAAAAAGAACTCTTTAAAATTATTAAAGTCAAAGAAAATACAACTTTAAAATTCAGGTTGAAAAGTAAATAAGAAAGTAAATAATCAAGGTATTTTGTTTATCTGACTTTTTTCTAAGATAAATATTATTTAAATGTTAATGAAAAATCAGACCTATCAATATTAAAAAATATAAAAAAGCCACCCTGGGGCTACATAGTGAATTCCAGGTCAGCCTGGGCTAGAGTGAGACCCTACCATGAAAAACAAAACACACACACACACACACACACACACACACACACACACATATGTGACAATATAATATATATATAAAATACACTGGGCATGGTGGTAAGGACCTTTAATCCCAGCACTGAGGAAGCAGAGGTAAGCTCTCTTTGAGTTCGAGGCCAGCCTGGGAATAGAGTTCCAGGTGAGCCTGGGGTAAAATGAGACCCACCTCAAAAAATAAATAATTTTTACATACATACATACATACATACATACATACATACATACATACATACATACACATACTTATATATATGTACATGTGTGAGTATATATGTACATATATACATACACTAGTTAATGGTATATAGACCATTTGTCTACCATGTGCAAAAACCTGGGTCTGATACCCAGAAAAGAAAAAAACTTATGTCTCAGTTGGGAACTAGAGATATAGCTAGGTGGTAGCCTGTTTGTTTAACGTGCACAGGCCCTGGGTTCAATTCCAACTACCACATACCAAAAAACTGAAAAAAAAGAAAAAAAAAAGAGGAAAAAGGAAGAAGATTTTGTACTACTAAATGAACAGACAGGGGGAGGAAATGGCCCAAGTATATTGTAGAAATTTTATTTATAATTGCAAAAGCCACTTTGTATGACTGCTACTGGTGGGTACTGGAGATTTGAACCTGGGCCGTCAGGCTTTGTAGGCAAGCACCCTTAACCACTGAGCATCTTTCCAGCCCCTGACAGTTTGGTTTTAAGTACACAAGGCAATTTTAGGTAGGTTTAGATAATGATGTAAGTCTATCTTAGATAAGTTTGGCCTTCTGTTTGCAGGCAGGGTCCCTCACTCTAGTCCCAGGCTATCTTCAAACTCATAAGCGATCCTCCTACCACTGCCTCCTAAGTGCTGGGATTAAAGGTGTGCGGCACCATGCTCAGCTTTTTCTTGTTTGTTTGTTTGGTTGATTGTTGTTTCTATTTTTCAAGGTAGGGTCTCACTCTAGCCCAGGCAGACCCGGAATTCACTATATAGTCTCAGGCTGGCCTTGAATTTATGTCTTGTTTTTTGAAGCAGGATCTCATCCTATTCCAGGCTGGCTTTAAACACAAAGTGACCTCCCAAATGCTGAGATTAAAGGCATGCACCATCTTGCCAGGCATAGTTAAGATAAGTGTCATGTTGTTACAGGAACCTGTCTTCTAGCAAGACTGTAGCTATGTGGTCCCTACACAAGTCAAACAGCATACATATGAGGAAACCAAGGAATGTGCAATCTACTCAAAATCCTCTCTACCCAGACAAACCTCATTCAAGGGTCATTCTACAATAAGCAATGTTGCCCTGTAACAGCTGACATTTTGTGTTTATCTTAACCAGAAACAGTGCAATGAGGTGAACTCAGTCATCTTTCCACTAAATAAAGATTTTTAAGCCTGTTCAGCCTGTGATTCAGTAAAGACATGTAATTGTCCACGCCGTTACTAGTAGCCATGCAGAAAGCAATAATTAACTGGTATCCCTACAACATTGCTTAGATTTTTAAAAATTCCAAAAGGATGAAGATTAAAATGTAGTTATGAAACCTTATAAGTATTAGGAAAATAGTTTTCAAAATGTGGTATGGGGATTCCTCAGGGATCTTCAAGACCTTCCTAGGTAGTTTTTATATTTCTCTGCAAGCAGAGAAAGAGAGAAGCAGAGAAGCAGAGAGAGAGAGAGAGGAATGGGTACACCAGGCTTCTTGCCACTCAATCTAACTCCAGAGCACGTGCCACTTTATTATACATCCTGCTTTACAGGGGTGCGGGGATTTCAACCTGGGCTGTCAGGCCTGGAGAGCAGGGGCCTTTAACCTCTAAGCCGCCATCTCTCCAGCCCAACTATTTTTCTTTATAATACTAAGACCATATATCTAGCATGGATACATGGGTTGCATAATTAGATATGCAACATATCTAATGTGTCACTACTTAAAAATCTGTATAATTAAGTAAATGAGTATTTTCCAAATGATAAATACATATGCTATGAAATCATGCATGGGGATATGTATATACTCCAAGTTCTAACATATAAACATTTTGGAAAAGGCAAAACTATAGACAGAAACAAAAAACAAACAAACCTGCAATCTTTTTGGCTTCAACATCTGCTGAGATTACAGGTATTGAGCACCTGCACACATGCATATACACACACATACACACCACATCCAGGTGTGGTGGCCCACACCTTTAATCCCAGCACTCTGGAGACAGAGGTAGGAGGGTCACCATAAATTTGAGGCCAACCTGAGACTATAAATTCCAGGTCAGCCTGGGATACAGTGAGACCCTACCTCAAAAAAAAAAAAAAAAAAAAAAGTGGGAGAAATGGCTCAGAGGTTAAGGCACTTGCCTATAAGGCATCAGGACCCGAGTTCAATTCCCCAGTACCCATGTAAAGCCAGATGCTCAAGGTGGCTCATGTGTCTGGAGTTTGTTTGCAGTGGCTGGAGGCCCTGGAGCACCCATTCTCTCTCCCTCTCTCAGATAAATAAATACCTACATAAAGTCAGATGCACAAAGTGGCACATGCATCTTGAGTTTATCTGCAGCAGCTAGAGGCCTTAGTATGCCCATTCATATTCTCTCTCTCTCTCTCTCTCTCTCTCTCTCTCTCTCTCTCTCTCTCTGCTTGCAAATAAATAGATAAATAGTAGTCTAAAAAATCAAGGATTATCATCAAGACGACTGAAAAAAAAATCTGATTAGTATTTATGTGAAAGATTGCCAACACTTATATGTACTATTTTTGGAGCCATTACCAGAAATTAAACAATTCAAAATAATGAGTACACATGAGTTTTTGCATCAGGCAAACTAAAAAAAAAAAAAATAGATAAAAAATTAACAATCAAATGGGAGAAGGAATGCTGGATATGGTTGTTTCACACCTAGAATTCCAGTACTCAGGAAGTAAAGGCAAGAGAATCAGGAGTTCAAGGCTAGCTTAGGCTACATGAGACCTTCTCTCCCCTTCACCCAGAAAAAGAAGCACACTTATAATCTCAGCACTCCTGAGGCAGAGGCAGGAGGATAACAAGTTACAGACCAACCTGGGGCTGCACAGGATTAGCCAGACTGATGCCCGTCTAGACAACATAGTGAGACTCTTTCTCAGTGAAGAGACAGACAAGAGCTAAAGAAAAGTAAAACAGAGCTGGAGAGATGGCTCAGAGATTAAGGTGTTTGCCTGATGACCTGAGTTCAATTCCCCAGTACCATATAAAGCGAGATACATTGCAGTGGCTGGAAGCCCCGGAGTGTCCATTCTGTCTACCTCTCCTCTATCTCTCTCTGCATGCAAATAAATAGATTATTTTTTTTAAAAAAGGAAATAAAAGACAAAACAAAATGATTACCTCCCACCAAGTCCTTCGATTCGCTCTCTTTCCTTGGGCAGTTCTGGCTTATGGTCTTGTGTCACCTCCACGGCTCTGACAAAATCATCCTTCGGGTCATCCTGAATTCCAAGGACCACCCCTGAGTCACCTACGTGAGCTACATACATCTTCATGCCCCGTATGATGACCACACTGGCCGTCGTCCCTGATGTGCTGGGAAGACCTGTCATAGTCTTTGGCCACTCTGCTGTAATAAGAGAGAAAGGATTTACTTCTCCAGATACAAAAATTAACACAGTGTCAACATACAAATTGCAATATGTCCTAAATTACCATGTTAATATTTGAATTAGCAGTCAGACATAGTGGCACATGCCTTTAATACTAGAATTCAAGAGTCAGAAATAGGAGAATCATTGTGAAATCAAGGTCAGCCGAGGACTACAGAGTTCCAGGTCCAGGCTACCTCAATGTCCCCTCCCAAATTATTTGAATTAGCATAGGAGAAAACTATTTTGAGTTAGGAATGATGGTTCACACCTAAAACCCCAGCATTCAAGATGCTGAGGTAAAAGGACTATAGTGAGTGTGAGACCAGCCTAGGCTACAGAATGAGTTCCAGGTCAACTAGGCTGGGCTAGAGTGAGATTCTGCCTCAAAACAAAACAAAAAAACTTAGGGGCTGGACAAATGGCTCAGCTGTTAAGGCACTTGCCTACAAAGCCAGACAACCCAGGTTCTATTCCCCAGTACCACGTAAAGCCAGACGCACAAAGGGGCATATGCATAGTTTGTTTGCAGAGGATGGAGGCCCCGGTGTGCCCATTCTGTCTGCTCTCTCTCTCTCTCTCCTTGCAAATAAATAATATACAGGGTTGGAGAGATGACTTGGTGGTAAAGGTATTTGTTTCCAAAGCCTAACAACTTGGGGTGGATTCCCCAGCACCCACATAAAGACAGATACACAAAGTGGGGCATGCATTTGGAGTTTGTTTGTGGTGGCTGGAGGCCCTGGCATGGCCATTCTCCCTCCCTCTCTCTCTCTCTCCTTGAAAATAAGCAAAAAAAAATTTTTTAATACACACACACACACACACACACACACACAGCTGGGGCTGTAGCTCAGTGGTAGAGTATATGCCTAGTATTCACAAGCACCTGGGTTTAATCCTTAGTATTGCAATAAGGAAAAAAATATCTATTTTTGGTAACTGCTTAAGAATTTATGTTAATCCATTAGTGAATCTATAAATTTTAAGGGGTTTTTTTTGGAGGTAGGGTCTCACTCTAGCCCAGGCTAACCTAGAATTCACCATGTAGTCCCGAATTCAGTGATCTTCCTACCTGTGCCTCCCAAGTGCTGGGATTAAAGGTGTGTGCCATGACATTTAATAAACAATCACTTTTGACTGATTTAGCCAGCCACTTAACATTTATTAATCTTTCCAAAACAGCTACTTGACTTTTTTTTTTGGGGGGGGGGTTTCCGAGGTAGGGTCTCACTCTAGTACAGGCTGACCTGGAATTCACTATGTAATCTCATGATGATCCTCCTACCTCTGCCTCCCGAGTGCTGGGATTAAAGGCGTGCACCACCACGCCCAGCAATTGACTTGGTTTTCAAATAACTTTTGAATATTCAAAACCTAACAAATAACATTTATTGGGCACTATGTATAAGATTTTGTACTAAGAACTTTGCATATATTACCTCAATTAATACTTACAGAAAACCTATCGCACAAAAGATTCCCTTTATTTTCATCTTCCAGATGAGGAAATGAAGTGCCAGAACCCCCACATTTAATTCTAAACCACATATTGTCTCATTAAACTCAGTGATAGTCAATAGTTCTGAAATACTAAACTGGTAATTCTTGATGGCAGACTGAGTCCAAACACGTGCATATTCTTCCCACAAAATTCTACAGAAAGGACAAAATATAAATCTAAGAAAAGGCCCAGCAGTCATGAAACACAGGGAAAGATACACATATAAAACTATATATTTTTATTATAAACAATATTACATTAAGGATAAAAACCGAATTCAGTAATGCAATCCAACCTAAGCAATAGCAGCTAGTAAGAAAGGGAGTTAGTAAATTCCAAGAGGTAGTAAGAAGACTAAGGGCAGGAATGGGTGGGAATTAGGTTAGCAGATTATCAGTTTAACAGCAAGATCAAGATCAGTGCCTAAACTCTACAACAGCATGAAAGGGTTGAGTCCCTAAATGCCACAAACCAGAATATCTTCCTCCTAAGTGCATGGATCTGCTGCTGATGGATAGATACAACAGGTCTCAAAGAGAGGTAGAAGAAAAAAATAGGGCACCTGACCAGGGCAGGGTGCCAGACACCTTTCATAGGTACAAAGATTTTCCTAATATAGTCAGGCTACCTAGTTGTTTTCTTTTCAAAAGCAAGCCGATTATATACCAAGTGGGATTTACCCCTGGGATGCAAATGATTTAAAACAAACAACACAGCCAGGTCTTTACTCCCAGCACTTGGGAGGCACAGGTAGGAGGATCACTGTGGGGTTGCGGCCAGTCTGGAACTACAGAGTGATTTCCAAGTCAGCCTGGGCTAGAGTGAAACCCTATCTGGGGGGGGGGGGGAAGAAAATGCAGACAGGGCTGAAGAGATGGCTTAGCGGTTAAGGTGTTTGCCTGCAATGCAGAAGGACCTGAGTTCGATTCCCCAGTGCCCATGTAAAGCCAGATGCATAAGAGGGCGCATGTGTCTGGAGTTCATTTGCAGTTGGCTGAAGGCCCTGTTGTGCCCATTCTCTCTGTCTCTCTCTGTCTGCCTCTCTCTGTCTGCCTCTCTCTCTCTCTCTCTCTCTCTCATAAAAATAAAATATTAAAAAAAAGAAAATGCAGACAACCCAATAAAATGATCACCAAATTAAGAGAATGACAGTTAAAAAACTCTTATGATCAACTAGGCACAGTGACACACAACTCCAATCCTAGCACAGAGGAGGTAGAGGCAGGAGGACAGGAGTTCAAGGCCAGCTTCAGCTGTATAGCAAGTTCTAGACAGCCTGGACTACATGAGACACTGAAAAACAAAACGAAACAGGACAGCAGCACTCAGGAGGCCGAGGTAGGATGATCATGGTGATTTCAAGACTACCCTGAGAAGACTACATAGTGAATTTCAGGTCAGCCTGGGCTACAGCAAAACCCTACCTCAAGAAAACAAACACCAAAAAATAAATAAAGTAAAATAATAGTCTTTCATGATACCCCCCCCCCAAGATCAGAAGCTTAATAAATGGTCTTGGAAAAAACTGAATTTCCAGGCTAGGAAGATAGTTTAGTGAATCAAGTACTTTCCGTACAAGCCTGAGTTCCTAAATTCAGATCCCTAGAATGCATATTTTCAAAAAACCAGGATGCAATAATCCCAGGTGGGAGGTGGAGCCAGGAGAATCCTGGAAGCTCAAGGGCACAATCGCTTGACATTTGCAGCAGTGAACAAGAGCCCCTGCCCCAAACAAGCTACTAGATGAGGACCTGTGACGGCCAAGCTTGTCTTCTGACCTCCACACATGCTGGTACCTACACCCGAACACATGGACACACATACAAACACACACAAAAACTAATTAAAAAAAAAAACAAAACAGAATTTCTTCAAGCAAAAGAATGGATTGGTCAGGAGAAAAGTTGAACCAATTAAAGATATTGATGATAGAACCTGTTGCAGTCAGCTTTCTAGTTGCTGCGCAGAAAGAACCCAAACAAAAGCAGCTTGTGGAGGAATAGATTTATTAGGCTTGCAGACTCGAGGGGAGACTCCATCCTGGTAGGGAAAATGATGGCATGAGCAGAGGAGTGGACATCACCTCCATCACAGCACTGCAAACAGGGGCAGGAAGGTGTGCCAAACACTGGCAAGGAAGCTGGCTTATAACCCCATAAGCCCTCCCCCAACAACACCGCTCCAGCAAAGTTGTAAAACCCAAACTGCCATCAGCTGAGGATCGATCACTGAGAACACATGTTGTTTGTGGGGGACACCTGGATCAAACCATGACAGACAGAACTTAAAACCAAAAAACTCCTAGAAGAAAAAAACAAAGCAGGACATGGTGGCACATGTTTGTAAACCCAGAGGTGGACACCAACCTGGGCTACATAAGACCCTGCACTTCAGGGCTGAAGAGATGGCTTAGTGGTTGGGGCGTTTGCCTGCAGTGCAGAAGGACCTGAGTTCAAGTCCCTAGTGCCCACATGAAGGCCAGATGCACAAGAGGGCGCATGCGTCTGGAGTTCATTTGCAGTGGATGGAAGCCCTGGTGTGCCCATTCTCTTTCCTCTCTCCTCTCTCTCTCTCAAATAAATAAATAAAATATTAAAAAAAAAAGACCCTGCGCTTCAAAGTAACAAACAAGGGAGAGATGTCCCAGTGGTTAAAGTGCTGGCAAAGCCTGATGGCATGGGTTTGATTACCCAGTGCCCACATAAAGGTAGAAGCACAAAGTGTCTGGAGTTCATTTGTAATGGCAGGAGGCCATGGTGTAACCATTCCCCCCCCTCTCTCTCTCCTTGCAAATAAATTAAAAACTTTTAAAAATAACAATAATGGGCAGGAGGCCATGGTGTGCCCATTCCCTCACTGTCTCATCCTCCCCCCTCTCTCTTTGCAAATAACAATAATCTGTGTGTTATACATACATACATACACACACACACACACACACACACACACACACACACACACTGAGGGATTAAGTAAAAAATACAAATAAATGATTAAATGTGTTCTTTGTGATAAATTTGAAACTTGAAGCATATACCACACACCGATCCATACATATTTATAATACTCCTATTATGAGGTAGGTACTTTCATTACCTCTAATTTACAGATAAGGATACTCTGATGCAAAGTCGTAATGGAGGTCATGCAAGAACTAAGAATGAAAAGTTTGGAATTCAAATCAAGGCAAAGGGGCCTGGAGAAAATTGCTCAGTGGTTAAAGGTGCTTTCTCTACAAGCCTGCTGACTGGAGCGCGTATCCCCAGCACCCAATTAAAGCCAGATGCAAAGTGGGACACATATCTATAATCCCAACACGGGTGTCTGAAGCAGCAAAACAAGCAAGGTGGAAGGAGAGAGCAACATCCTGGTGGTGTCCTCTATGACACAAGAGAACTTTTTAAAAAACTGACCTGCTAGTAATAAACAGCCAAAAAAAAACAACTGCTCTGATTGGATTCTGATTAGATTTGAGGCCCGTTCCAGGGTTAGAAATTCCTGCCTGGTACTGAAAACCTACTCAAAAGCCCATGGCTGGGGAACGTCATAAACTTTGGGGGGGGGGGAGAGAAACTACTACTGTTGCCTGGCTAAATGGACATAATATGATGCCCACTAAATACTTGTCTGTGCCCACTTTTGGTAAGAAAAGCTTCTTTTCAGATGGCTGTGACCACTGGGAGACTCAAAACTCATTAAAGTGCTGAGAAATGACAGTGGAGTGTTCAGCACTGAGACATCTCTATCACTCTCCAATCTCAGGGACCACTGTAGAAGAGGTGGCAGAAGGCATGTAAGAAGAGGAGTGCTTTGCATTACCATCTTCCAGACCCCAAGTGGTCATGGCACTCACAATCGGGCTGGCACTGCAGGATAGGAGGGAAAACATACTGACATCAAAATAGAGAAGAGTTAGAAAGAAGAAATTCATTGGAGGAAGGATAAGGGGATTATGATCATGGTATACTGTTGATATGTATGGAGGTTGTCAATAAAAAGTTTAAATAGGGCTGGAGATATATGGCTCATCGGTTAAAGGCACTTGCTTGCAAAGTCTGGTGGCCCAGGTTCAAATCTCCAGTACCCACGTAAAGCCAGATGCACAAAGTGGCACAGGCATCTGGAATTCATTTACAGTGGCAGGAGGCCCTGGTGTAACCATTCCTTCTCTCCTCATATTCTCTCCCCCCCCCATTTCGTCCCTCCCTCCCTCTCTCTGCTGTTTCCTTGCAAATAAATAAATTTCAAAAAAAAGTTTAAATAAATAAATTTTTAATTAAAAAAGCAAACAGCTGGGCTGGAGAGATGGCTCAGCGGTTAAGGCACTTGCCTCCAGTGCCTAAGGCCCTGGGTTCAATTCCCAAAGACCCACATATGCCAGACCCACAAGGTGGTGGCCCTGGTTCGTTCTCTCTCTCTCTCTTTCTCTCTCTGCTTAAAAATGAATAAATAAAATATTTAATAAAAAAAAGCAAACAGCAATAGCAAAAACAGCTCCTAATTTTTTTTTTTTTTTGAGGTAGGGTCTCGCTCTAGCCCAGGCTGACCTGGAATTCACTCTGTAGTCTCAGGGTGGCCTTGAACTCACGGCAATCCTCCTACCTCTGCCTCCCGAGTGCTGGGATTAAAGGCGTGCGCCACCACGCCAGGCTAACAGCTCCTAATTCTTGACAGGTTAGGAAACTTGCTATGATAAAAATGGGCTATGTCCAAGACTTTGGAGCAGTCTGACAATAATTCTCTTCCCCAAAGTAGCACATTGAAAGTCTCCAAAGCTGGCCGTGGTGCATATGCTTTTATCCCAGCACTTGGGAGGCAGAGATAGGAGGATCGCTGTGAGTTCGAGGCCAGCTTGGGACTACAGAGTAAATTCCATGTTAGCCTGGACTAGAGTGAGACCCTATCTCAACAAACCTAATAAACAAAACAAAACAAAAAGGCCTCTAAAAATCCTAGAGTAGTGCCTCCAGTAAAGCACAAACCATTACAAAAGTCTGAGAGCTTTTGAAAAATGACACTGATCAAATAATCATTACAGCTGCTATTCCTGATTTATTTAAAGCAAAACAAACATAGCCTCTGTTATTTAATGACTCCAGCAGTACCCTAATAAAACTGCTACCTAGATTCCTAGAAGTTTCCAAGCTTCTAATCTTTCTAAGTTCGATTTTCTCAGTATTTGTTTTCTTTTTTGTTTTGGTAACCTTCACAGAAGTTCTTTTACTTGAACTAATAGTGAGTAAACCACCAACATGGCATCTCATTAATCCTAAATATTTACAGTGTCTTATTTCTACAAACAAGAGGATCATGACTCTTCATCACCAGCCACAGTCTTAACCAGGTCTCTGGGGCCAGGCATGATGGCGCACACCTTTAATCCCAGCAATAGGAAGGCAGAGGTAGAGGTAAATTCGAGGCCAGCCTGTGACAGCATAGTGAATTCCAGGTCAGCCCAGGCTAGAGTGAGACCCTACCTCGAAAACGAAATGAAACAAAACAGGTCTCTGCTGGTATATGATTTAAAGAATAAATGTTACCCCACTGTGGTGGCACACACCTGTAATGCCAGCTCTTAGGAGACAAAGAGGAGCAGTTCAAAATCATCCTCAGCACAAGAGGGCGTGGCACATGCTTGTAATCACAGTGCTCCAGAGGTGAAGGCAGAAGGTTCAGAAGTTTAAGGTCATCATCGGGTACATAGTGAGTTTAAGGCCAGCCTGGACTAAATAAAACCCAGTCTCAAAAACAAGACAGACAGGGCTGATGGTTGCTTGACTTTAATCTGCTGGCCTTAACCCTCAAGTCAGCCAGCCAGGGTTCAATTCCCAAGCAACCACAATAAAGCCAGACCCAAAGTGATACATGCATCTGGCGTTCCTTTGCAGTACTACATCCCCATCTGATCCATAGGCATAATTTGAATTTCAATTATTCCAATAATATCATATATACATACATACATATATATATATATATATATATATATATATATATAATAAAACCTCGAAAAACCAAAAATGAAAAAATACAACCCAGGCTCCTTTGTTATATTCACTGTTTTTTGCTTGTTTCGGATACTAGGTCTCACATAATGGCACGAAACTCATAATCCTCCCATCTACCTTCCCTAGTGCTGAGATTACAAGCATGTGCCACCCTGCCCAGCACTTCTGTCTCTTTAATCTCTAATAATTCCTCCATGTTTCCACAGGACTTTTTTTTGAGGGGGGGTTTCTAGGTAGGGTCTCACTCTAGCCCAGGCTGTAGTCTCAGGGTGGCCTTGAACTCATGGCAATCCTCCTACCTCTGCCTCCCGAGTGCTGGGATTAAAGGCGTGTGCCACCACAAACGGCTCTCCACAGGACTTTTAAGGAATGCTAGGCCAGCCAATTCACAACTGTCTCTCAACCTGGGTTCATGTCATGGTCCCTCCTGTTTGCACTTGGGTAATTATAAATATGGGACTACTAGAATAACACAAAAATATAAGCAATACTCTTTTCTCATTATAGGCAATGTTCAACTTTAATTTGCCCATTAAAGCTACTTAGTAACCTGATTGAGATGGCATTTAACAGGTTCCATTATAATATTTTTCCTTTAGAAATTAAGTATTTTATGGAGAAATAATTGAGACAATATAAATATCCTTCTAGTAGGCTGAATGGTATTCCCCAAATGAAAACATACATTCATGCAAAACCTGTGAATGTGACCTTATTTAGAAAAAAGGTCTTTGCAAATATAAGTAGGTTAAGAATCTTAAAAAGAGATCATCCTGGATTAGAATAGGCACTAATTTCAAAGACAACTGTCCTTACAAGGAAGAGAAGGCACAGAGGTGGCAATATAAAAATGGAGACTAAGGGCTGGAGAGAAGGCTCAGTTGGTTAACAGCATTTGCCTGCAAAGTTTGCTGGCCTGGGTTCAATTCCCAGTACCCGTGTAAAGCCAGATGCACAAAGTGGCTCATGCATTTGGAATTTGTTTGCAGTGGCAAGATGCCTGGCACACTCATACTTTCTCTTTCTCTTCTTGCAAATAAATAAATAATAAACAAACGCCAAGGATTGCACTAAGGAGATGGTTCAGTGGCTAAAAGTGCTTGCTGCTCAGGCATATGGACTTGAGTTCAATCCCCAGCACAAAGCCAGACAGTCCAGTTCCTACCTGGAACCCAGTTCTGAGGTGGGCAAAGACAGAAGGATCAAGGGGCTAGCTGGTCAGCTAGTCAAATGAAAAACCCCAAGTTGCAGGTTCAGTGAGAGACCGTCTCTAGAAAATAAGGCAATAGTGGAAGACGTCCAACACCCTCCCCTGGCCTCTACATCCACGTACAGGAGTGGAAGGGGGGGGATCTGCACATACACACATATACCACATGCACACATATTTCCCTCTTCCAAAAGGAATGTCCTATGCTTAGACCAAGTTAACAAACTAAACTTCTGCATTTCATCTTTCTTTACAAACACTGTGGCTATGCCTGCAATCACACCACAGAGCACATTTCTTCTTCATTAAGTTTTTACCTCTCTTGATAAGAGGAACACACAGCTAGAAGCTGCAATTTGCTCATCATTCTCTTTAAACTATCAAGAGGAAGGGCTAATAAGAACATTTCAGGGCTAGAGATATAGCTCAGTGGTAGAGTATGCACAGCCAAGTATGCACAGGCCCTGGGTTCAATCCCACCACTGCTAAAATAATTTATTTCAAATGAGTAAACCTCAAAAAGTTCATAGAAACTTGGGCTGGAGTTATAGCTAAATGGCAGAGTGCCTGAAAAGTAATGAAAATTTTGACTTTTTAAATTCTAGCACTTGGGGGCTGGTGAAATTGCTCAGTGGTTAAAGGCACGCGTTTGCAAAGTCTGCCAGCCTAGGCTAGATTCTCCATACTCACATAAAACCGCGTGTGTATGCATGTGGAGTTTGTTTGCAGTGTGGCAAAAGGCTCTGATGCACCCATTCTCCCTTCCCTCAAATATAAATAAATAAATAAATTAATTAACTTTTAAACTTTCTTGGGCCTTTAGAATAGTAGCCCCCCTCTCTGGGAGAAAATTCTGACCACCATAACTCTGTGCCCCACCCAGCAGTAAGTAGTTAAGATCTGACATCAAAGGCCTGTTTTCCCTAACAGCATAGTGTCTTCTCAGGAGAGGGGGATGTGAGAGACTAGGGTACACAGGCAGATTCAGGCAAGCAGACAGTCAGGGGAATGGCCCACTACAATCACAACTTTGCTACGCCTACCTCAGCTCATCCTAGCCAAGCTTGCAGCCTACCCAGGTATGGCTGGGACCTCTGACACAGGTGAGTGCCCACCTCCAGAGCGGAGCTCGAATTCTAATTTGAATCCACACAGAAACACCTGGGCTCTTTTTAATCTTGTCCTTGGGCTGCACACTTGGCTAGGTCTCTATTCTGGTAAACTGAGTATTTCTCTCCCACTAAAAAGAGGGGGATAAAATTAAGAGAACCCTGTTTCTTTTGTTTTATCACAAATTTCACTTTCACTTTTACCTTTTAATCATTTTGAAAATGCACGCCATGTATGTATGTGTATGTGCCTTCCAAGTTCGGGGACTAAAGGCTGTGCCACCACGCCCAGAGCCTTTTATATTTTTTGTAATGATCACTACGCAAGTGCCTGAACCACATGGTGCTCTGATTTTCAGGTCATTCTCCCTTTTCTCCTTGGTCCTCTTTATTTCCTTTATATACCTGTAATGTTTAAATATAGTATGATGTTGGGAGCTAGAGAGATGGTTAAGGTGCTTGCCTGCAAAGCCTAATGACCTGGGTTCAATTCTCCCTGCTTACAAATAAATAAAAATATTTTTTAAAGATGTTTTGAGTTGAGCATGGTGGCACACACCTTTAATTCCAGCACTAGGAGGCAGAGGTAGGAGGATCGCTGTGAGTTCCAAGTCCACCCTGAGACTGCATAGTGAATTCCAGGTTAGCCTGAGCTAGGGGGAGACCCTACCTTGAAAAACCAAAAAAATAGGGTGGAGAGAGATTAAGGAAAACATCTTACATCAACCTTTGGCATCCACAGTCACACACACGCATGCGCCCACACACATGGAAGTGTAAACCACCCACAACAACTTGCAAGAGTTTCATAGGACTTCTGCAGGAGACTGGTGTATTAGGAAATAAACATGCAATGTATTATTAGTTATGTCTTAATCATCTATGGATGATTTTTTTACACTTGACACAAATTTGACTAAGCTGGTTGCTTGAAGACACTTTGTTTAAGGCAGGATGGGGTCAACCCTAAGAGTATTAGTAGGAGTAATGACCCCAAGGACCAAGTTTTCACCTGGAAGCAGACTCTGTATCTAAGTGTGTGATCTGTACAGCAGTTCCTCATAGTCATTCTAAAGGATCATTTCCTCTTCTGTGGTGACATTTGCACTGGCGGCACCACACTGAGCTGGCTGTCATCGTATTCTTTACAACTACCCACCTGAAGGGAGGGGAAGGGAGAATGAAGCCAGCCAGGCTTGGTGACACACACTAGTAAACTCAACCCTCAAGAGGCTGAGGCAGAAGAATCTAAAGTTTCAGCAGCCTAGGCTACATAATGAGAACCATCTCATTGATCTAAAAACAAACAGGCATATGCCTAGAACCCTAGCACTTGGGAGGTATGTATTTGAGGAGTTGGGGGGGAGGGAGCAGTAATCAAAGAGAATGAAATATCTTAATATGCCCTGGAAGAAACTGAGTGGTCTAATCTGATAAAAATATGACTAACAAATGTAGCTGAAGAGGGGGTTGAATTCAAACTGCAAAGAACTTGGCCTGTACACTGTAGAGCTTAAGTTTATTTAATAAACAATGAAAAGCTGAGAAAAAACAAATAGGAACTGAAATTATTTTTTCTCTTCTTGAAAGACAGGATTTCATTTAGTCCAAGCTGGCTTCAGACTTAATGGGTAGCTGAGGATAACTTGAACTTCTGATCTTCCTCCATCTCCCATGTACCACCATGCTTTTATGTTTTTTGTTTGTTTTTGTTTTTCGAGGTAGGGTCTCGCTCTAGCCCAGTCTGACATGGAATTCACTCTGTAGTCTCAGGCTGGCCTCGAACTCAGAGATCCTTCTACCTCTGCTTCCCGAGTTCTGGGATTAAAGACGTGTGCCACACCACACCTGGTTGCTTTTATGTTTTATATGGTGCTGAAGATCAAATGCAAGGCCTTGTGAATGCTAGGCAAGTACTCTACCAAGTGAGCTACATTCCAAGGGAAACCAGTCACCAGGGTGGATCATTACTGATGGAAACAGAGTAGACTGCCAAGAAAAAGCTACTTTTTTTGTTTTGTTTTGTTTTTGTTTTTGGAGGTAGGGTCTCACTCTAGCCCAAGGCTGACCTGGAATTCACTATTGTAGTCTCTGGCTGGCCTTGAACTCATGGCAATTTTCCTACCTCTACCCAGGAATTAAAGGCGTGCACAATCACACCCATCATTTTTTTTAATTCATTTTTTTAACTTGAATTTTCTAGGTTAAGATTGTTACAGACTCAGATTATTATTTTTTAGGTAGAATCTAACTCTAGCCCAGGCTGACTTAGAACTCACTCTACAGCCCAGGCAGGTCTCAAACTCATGGCATTCTCCTACCTCAGCCTCCTGAGTGCTGGGATTAAAGGCATGCACCACCACACCAGGCTTCAATGCAAGTGTTAAGAATGGAATTCAAGATTTAGCTGTAGTACAAAGAAAACTTTAACATATGTCTGAGTGCAAGACTCTGAAAACCATGTATCCTAAGAATGAAAGCCTGATTCAGAAAATATATTTAAGAAAATACACACTGGGGCTGGAGAGATGCCTCAGCGGTTAATGCACTTGCCTCCAGTGCCTAAGGCCCAGGGTTCAATTCCCCAGGACCCACATAAGCCAGACCCACAAGGTGGTAGCCCTGGTGCATTCTCTCTCTCTCTCTCTCTCTCTCTCTCTCTCTCTCTCTCTCTCTCTCTCTCTCTCTCTCTCTGCTTGAAAATGAATAAATAAAATATTTTTTTTTAAAATACACACTGGTGTTCAGCAGCATGGGCCTGCTTTATTAAAGAAAATGTTCAAGGGGCTGGGGTCATATCTCAGTGACACAGCTCGTTCTTAGCACATGAGGGGTTTGTTTCAACCACAGCACCAAGAGAAAAAAAATTTAAAAAGCAACTAAATGGGCAGAAGAGATGGCTTAACAGTTAAGGCCTTTCCCTGCAAAGCAGAAGGGTCGAGTTTGATTCCCAGTGCCCACATAAAGCCAGATGCACAAAGTGGCACATGCATCTGGAGTTCATTTGCAGTGGCTGAAGGCCCTGGCATGCCTATTCTTTCCTCTTTCTCTCCCCTCCCTCTCTTACTCTCTCAAATAAACAAAATATTTTTTAAAAAAGCAAGTAATGAAGTTCAATTTTTAAATTTTACTTTTGAGACAGGATTTCCCTATGTAGTCCTAGCTGGCCTGGAACTTGCTATGTAGACCAGACTGGCCTTGAACTTATAGCAAGGCCTAAGCCACCATGCCAGCTATAAAGTTCAGCTATAAAGGCTTATTTGATCCTTAAAGTTCAAACAAGTGGCAAGTTCATATTGCCTCAAGTGTACTGCAAAATAAGCACTCTGTAATAGTTGTTTGTGTTTAATCTTGCTCGATCTTATAGTTTCTCTGTCCACTTTTAGTTCCTTTACAGCCAATGATTGATATGATGTATTTCTAGAATATACTACAGTGCTTGCAGCTCTACTCTGCCCACACAAAAACAAAACAAATCCATAAGAGGGGCCCCTGGGATTGGATGGGAACCGCCTCCAAAAAGCCTAGTGGTTGGTCTTTGAGTCAATCAAATCCTCCTTGGCAAAATGCCAAACAGATGGAACACAGACTCTGAAACCAGCTACTCTTTACAACTCTATGACAATACCTTTCTAAAAATGTTCCGTAGTTTACAAATCTGTAACAGCTTTCTCTGTGTCTCTCTCTTTCAAGAAAATAAAGCAAATTTATTATGCTACCACAAAGGTTTTTTGATGACCGAAGAACATTACTTTTCTCTAACAAAGATGTGCATGGCAATATTTAAGCAACCATAATCCTATGTGATAATGCTGTGCACACAAATACTGTCTTACAAACCATCCAAAACTGACAACCACCCTGAAATAGTGCTTTCCACTAAGAACATCGGAGAATTATCTTAATGCAGTCGGCTACCACCACCAAAACCTAAATGACCAGAAGTTAAGGCATACTCCCTTCGATGGGGCCCCTTGAAAAGGTTAACAATCTGCATGCAAACCCCAGCTTTTGATCCTAAAACGTGATCACAAGAGAATTCCTTCCAGGGCTAAGTTACCCACGATTACCTTTCAGCCCTTTCAAAATTAGCTCCCCCGGGTCGATTCGGAGGAGGGACACCAACCGGTAGGAGGCCACCAAGAGGGACAAGTCCCGACAAGCAGAATTATGACAGATGGTCAAGGGAACGCTCCAGTTTTGCCCATCTCCTGCCTCCTTTCGCCTGGCACCACGAAGGAACCAATCTCTCTCTCTCTCTCTCTCTCTCTCTCTCTCTCTCTCTCTCTCTCTCTCTCTCTCTCTCTCTCTCTCTCCCTCCCTCCCTCCCTCCCTCCCTCCCTCCCTCCCTCTCCATCTCTCTCTCTCGTCAATTTATCTTTGGGTAAAAATCTGGCGCGGAGTTTCAAATACTTTCACCAAAGTGATGGGAGGGATGGGGGAGAAGGGGAGCGAGGACCGCGCGCGACCCCTCGGTCCTCGAGCGGATGGAGGTACAGCAAGGAGCAGTTGCTGGGAGACCACAGCATCCCCCCCACACCCCATCTTTTCCACGGCCACTCGGGGTGCCCGGGACCTCCACCGTGACAAGCGATCGATTCTGCGGAGGGGACAGGGTGCACTCGCATCACCCCCAGGATGGGGCGCGGGAGCAGGCGGCGCTGATGCTATCCAAGCCCCTCCAGTGCCTGCAAGGAGAGAGAGAGAGAGAGAGAGAGAGAGAGAGAGAGAGAGAGAGAGAGAGAGAGAGAGAGAGAGAGAGAGAGAGAGAGCGAGCCCAGGAGGAACTTACCCAGCTTCTTCCACATGGCCAGGTGACAGGCGAGGAAGCCCTTGCGGATGGCCGCGCACACCTTGGCGGGCTCGGACGAGGTGAAGCCCTTCTGTTTCTTGATGAAAGCCCACAGGTGCTCCCGGGCGAACTGGGCCGCCTCCCGCCCGCCGTGCCCGTCACACACGGCGAAGAAGGCCACCGACGAGCGGCGGCGACAGCAGCGGCCGGCTCCGGCTCCGGCTCCCGGCGAGGCCCCGGCGTCCGCCGCCGCGGGGTCGCCAGCGTCCCGGGCAGCCGCCGCCACCGTTCCGCCGCCGCCGCTGGCAAGAACGGGAGGAGACGACGATGGCTGCCCGAGCGCCCGCCGCCGCGGCGACGGCGTTTCTTCCGCAGTCAGCTCGGGCTCCACCACGATCTGAGTAACGTCCTCCATGTACTTCCTGCCGCCTTGGTCGGAGAAGACGCTCACCCCCAGCGAGTACAACCCCGCCATGGCCGGCTGCCCGGGATCTCCCCGCCGCCGCCGCCGTCCCCACGCAGCCCGCTCGACTCCACGGCCGAGGGAGACCCTCGAGCGCGCTCGCCCGGCTAACTATTGTTTATTTTCGACGCCGCCGCAAGCGAGGAGGGGGCGGGCCCCGAGGGGAGGCGCGCGAGGTCGGGACTCGTCCGCGAGAGCTGGGCCGGGAGCGTCCGGGGGGGCCCGGAGAACCGGGGCTACTGCGCCTGCGCACTGCGCTCCTCCTTCCCTCCCGCCTCTCCACCTCCCCGGGCACCACGCCAATCAGGCGTTCTCCTCGGATGACGTCACGCGGCTCTCTGGGAACCGGCCAATCAGGAGTCGAGCAGAGCGAGCCCGCCCTCCGGCCCTCCACCCCCGAGCCTTCGCAACCGCTGCGGAGGCTCCTCCCGCCGGGGGCGCCGGGCCCGCGCTCCGCCGTGTTTGCTTCTTTTCCCCGCGCGCCGCCGCCGACGCGGGCTTTTGCTCCCTGCGGGTTTTCCGCAATGGCTGAGCCATCGCTTATGGGGGTTTTCTGATTTTTTTTATTTGACTAATTCCCCAGGATCTCCGCCCTCGTTCCTCTGCTGGGGTTCCGAAGGAGAAAGAGCTTTGCGGGCTCGGGCCTCCCGGGAGAAGAACGTGGGGGTGGATCTGACCTCGCACCGGGTGCGGTGAAATGGCGCGAAACTCCCGCGGGCGGCGGGGCACGAGCCCGGGGCTGTCCCTCCCGCGCGGTTCCGCAAAGTTGGGGATTTTCCAGCGTCCCCGGCGCGGCGGGGCTCAGCGACTGCGGAGAGCCGGTGTCAGTCCCGGCGGACACTCTCACTCTTTCCCCGGGACACGGCTTTTCTCCCGCCCGCGGAGTCCGTCTGCCCCTTGCCATCGCCGCGCTGACGACCCTCCCGGCTCGGCTCCACCCCCGGTCCGCATCCTGGCGCTCGAACGTTAGAACTTGACGCTGTTTTCCACGAAATTCAAATACGCCTTCGAGCCGGTCCTTGAGCGTTCTTAGTACCGAAGGTTATCGTAGGCAGGGAGGGCGTCAGTTCGCTATTGGTAACCTGTGAGGTCTGCGGATGGAAAGACTCGGAAATAGGAATGGAGGGAATGTACAGACGAGTTGAGCAAGACCCCGCTGCAGTGCTCCCTGCACCTATTAAGGTGGTTTGAATGTGGAATGCCCCTGGGAGCTTCGTGTTTGTGATGAAGCCTCAAAATTCCCAGCTCTGGGCTGGAGAGATGGCTCGGCCGCAAAACCTAAGATCCTGTGTTCAGTTCCCCAGAATCCACATAAAGCCAGATGCACAAAGTAGCACATGCATCTGGAGTTCATTTGCAATGGCCAGAGACCCTGGCCTGCCCTGCCCATTCTCAACTTCGTTCTCTCTCTCTCTCTCTCTCTCTCTCTCTCTCTCTCTCTCTCTCTCTCTCTCTCTCTCTCTCTCTGGTAGAATTACCATGAGTTTGAGGCTAACTTTGGGGATACAGAGTTCCAAGTCAGCCTAAGCTAGAATGAAACCCTGCCTCAAAAACACACTCCCACACAAAAATACCTAAATAAATAGGACTGGAGAGATGGCTCAGCAGTTAAAGCACTTGTTTGCAAAGCCTAACGACCCAGACCCAGGTTTCAATTCCCCAGTACCCAGGTAAAGCCAAATGTACAAAATACATGCATCTGGAGTTCATTTGTAGCCGCTGGAGCACCCATTCTCTCTTTTTTCTCTCCTTGCAAATAAATATATTTTAATAAATAAAAAATAAAAATATATTGACTATATTTAGTGATATTTCCTACTAGACCTTATTGTTCCACAGCGATGAAAACGCTTGGGGAGGAAATCCTCTTGTTTTGTTAAGTGATCATAACATTATCATTGAAACCTAACAAATATAAGATTAATAGGAAATCTATTGACTATATAACTATTTTAAAATCCCAAACAAAATGTTAGCAATTGTAATCCAGCAACTTCCACACCAAAAGGCCAGAAACAGAAAAGTTCGTTTACTTCTAAATATTATTCACCTTAGCTTTCTTACCTTTGACCAAGGAGATTAGCAAAACATAATCCCATCACACACTTTACCTCTGTCATTGGCCATAGGCTCTGGGCCATTGACTAGAGTTACCCTGACTAGTATCTGGACACTAAACTCTCTTGTTTTGATTCCGTTCTTCACCAAACATCCTAAGTGTTTCAACATGTTACCAACCGTCTACATTTTCTTCTTGGCCTCATCTGGAAATGTTCACATCCACTTCCTGTTCCAGCTGGAACTACTTTATCACCTTGACAAAACCACCTCCCTTGCAACTTCTCAAGTACTCACAGGATTCTGACCTTAAATCCTGCATCTCCTGTTACCTCCAGACACTCCACTTCCTCCAGCAATGGCTCAAGCTCTTTTAACGTTAATGTGAACTTGACAACTGTTCATTATTTGTGTCTTATTATCTTCTACTAATTAAATTTTTTTTTTCATTTTTGACACACACACATGTGGACACATGTATTGTGTCTACATTCAACTTCCATTATCCTCTCTTCCCTCTCCCACTGAACCCCTTCTCAACTAATCTTTCCACTTTCATAACCTTTTCTCTCTGTGTGTGTATGAACTAGAGTTTTATTAGGGTTGCTTGCATGAACATGAGTGGGGAGTTATTTACTGAAGCATGGGCAATTTGTCAGGGGCTACACCACAAAAGAATATAACTCCTCCTCCCTCAGCAACCTCAGCTTTAACTGGTTAACTGCCAGTAGCTCCTCAGGGAAGCTTGTAAGCCCCTCCCCCATTTTCATGATGAATGTTGATAGGCTCAATCTGTGCAGGAAACCACATCTGCTGTGAATTTATGAGTGTTATGGCCATGTTGTATCCAGACAACAGCGTTTCACAGCACTCCTCCCCATCCTCTGGCCCTTACATTCTATATGTACCCTGGGTCATGTTCCCTGAACCTTGGAGGAGGTGATGTAGATGTCCTGTTTAGGGCTGAGCATTCAGTCATCACTAATGCTCAGTACTTTGGTCCATATGCATCTTTGCATTAATCTCTGCCCACTGTGAAAAGAAACTGTGCTGCTTGAGGCGGAGAGCAGTGCTGATCTATGGTTATTCATCGGTCACTTTCTCATCACTGGGACCAAATACCTGACCAGAAGCAGCTTAAGGAAGCAAAGGGTTTATTTTCATTTTCCAGTTTCCAGGTGAAGTCCTTCCTAGGGGGTGAAGCAGGAGCAGGAAAACCAGCATCATATCATCACATCAGCAGGGCAGAAGTAGAGAGAAAGCAAGGTGGGGCTTGGCTATGACAACCCAGTGACACAATTACTCCAGCAAGGTTTCATCTCCTAAAGGTTCCACCTTTCCTAATGCCACTAACCCAGGGATTAAGTATTCAAACACATCAGTCTATGGATTTCACATTCAAACTAGGACAGGATATGTAAATATAAATATTTAGAAGGCAGTTTGAAAACCTGTCCATTACCATAACAACAGTAGTAGGTTCCCCTCTTCCACTGCTTGTATATTTTTATAGCCCAATATTTGTCATGTGGGTATAGAGACATCACAAAGATTTACAGCAAGCTCTGTACAACTGAGTTAGGCCCCAGCCTCAGTTTTACTTGTAATTTCTCAGCTATTTCATTTTTCAAAATATTACCCATGGGCTGGAGAGATGGCTCAGTGGTTAAAGATGCTTGCTTGCAAAATATTACCCATATTAAGGTGCTAGAGAGATGGCTCAGCAGTTAAAGGCACTTGCTTGCAAAACCTGAAAGCCTAAATTGGATTCCCCAGTACCCATGTATGACTCATGCATCTGGAGTTTGTTTGCAGTGGCAAGATGCCCTGGAGGGCCTGTTCTCTCTCTCCCTACTCCCACCTGCTTACAAATAAATAACAAAGTTTTTTTAAAAACTAAAATATATTACCTGCATTTTCTTTTTTATTGCACTGTGTGGTGTGCATTCATGAATGCATGTGTGTGGGTATGCCTATATATGTGTGTGAAGGCCAGAGAGAGAGGAGAGTCCATCATAGCAGGGAAGGCCTGGGTATAGGAACTGAAGCAGCTGATCAGACACTTCAGCTGTCAAGAAGCAGAGAGAAGTGGATGCTGGTGTTCAGCTTGCTTTCTCATTTTTTTTTTCAGTTGGGGACCCCAGCCCATGGGATGGTGCCACCACAGTTAGGCTGAATCTTCCCACTTCAATTCAGTCCATCTAGAACCTTCCTTGCAGACATGCCCAGAGCTTTGTCTTTGGACTCTAGATCCTGTCCCCTAGAACCATCACACTTTGGTAGAATCAAAGGCATGCTTCCATTTATTTACTTCCTCTTCTCTTCGAGAACTTTGGACTAGGAATGTAGCTAAGTTAATAGAGTGCTTGGAGCCCTGGGTTTAAATCCCAGCATCCCATAAACCAGAAGAGATGGCACATGTCTGTAATCTCAGTAATCAGTAGGTAGAGGTGAAAGGATAAGAAGTTTAAGATCATCCTCTGGCACATATCAAGTTCAAGGCCAGCTTGGGCTACCTGAGACCCTGTCAAAACAAGCTGGTTGTGGTGGCCCATCCCTCTAGTCCCCTGTTTGAAGGCTGAGGTAGAGAAACCACCAAGAGCTCAAGGACAGCTACAGAGTGAGTTCCGGTTCAGCTTGGGGGAGTGAGACTCTACTTCAAAAAAGGGGTTGGGAGAGAGAGAGAGAGGTGAGAAACTAGGTTGATTTTTTTTCTTTTTTGAGACATTTTGTTATATAGCCCAGACTGTCTCAAACTCATAATCCTCCTGCCTCAACCTTCTGAGAACCAGGATTATAAGTGTGCACCACTATATCTTGCTTACCTTGACTATTTTTTAAATATTTTATTTATTTGCAAGGAGAGAGAGAGAGAGAGAGAGAGAGAGAGAATGAGAATGGGCACACCAGGGCCTTTAGCCATTACATACGAACTCCAGATACATGCACCACTTTGTGTATCTGGCTTTACGTGGGTACTAGGGAATCAAATCCAGATCATTAGGTTTTACAGGCAAGTGCCTTAACTGCTGAGCAATCTCTCCAGCCCACCTTGACTTTTTTATTTTTATTTATTTATTTGCAAGCAAAAAGAGATAAAAGAGAAACAGAGAATGGATGTGCCAGGGCCTCCAGCCGCTGCATAGGAACTCCAGATACAAGCACCACTTTGTGCATTTGGCTTTAAGTGGGTACTGGGGAATCTAACTGGGTCATCAGCTTTGCAGGATAGCACCTTAATGGCTGAGCCATCTCTCAAGCCCCCATCTTGACTCTTTAAATCACCTCATTTTTCTGCTCTTCACAGTAAAAACTATTGACAGATTTCTATTTAGATTTTTCCTTTTTTGAAGTAGGGTCTCACTCTAGCTCAGGCTGACCTGGAATTTACTGTGTAGTAGTCTCAGGCTGACCTTGAACTCACAGTGATCCTCCTACCTTGCCAGGATTAAAGGCCTGAGTCACCTCACCTGGCTAGATTTCATATAGATATAGTTAGATGATGAAGATGAAGATAGGTAGATAGATAGATAGATAGATAGATAGATAGATAGATAGATAGATAGATAGATGATAGATGATAGATGATAGATAGAATTCCTAATTTACTGTTTATTCTAAACTCATTCCTGTCAGGCAGTCTACTCCATCATTCCACTAATATTGTTTTTATGACATAACCATATGTGTTCCAAAACCAATGATAACTTTTCTGATTTTCTTTTGTTCGATTTGGGGTGGATTTGGAACTCACTGTAGTTCCTAGAACTCACGGCGATCCTCCTAATCCCAGCCTTCCCAGTGCTGAGATTAAAGGGGTGTGTCACCATACCCAGCTCTGTTTTACTTTTTTCATTAATATTTTTAAATATTTTATTTATCATTTATTTTCAAGGAGAGAGAGAGAGGGAGGGAGAGAGAGAGAGAAAGATTATGACAATCAGTGTGCCAGGTCGCCTTTCCTGCAAATGAACTCCAAATGCATTTATCACATTGGGCATTGAACCCAGGCCATCAGGCTTTCAAGCAAGTGCCTTTAACTGAGCAATCTCTCTAACTCTTCTTTTTTTGCTCATTTGTTTTCTTTTCTAGCCCTTCTTTAATATTATTTATTTATTTGCAAGCAGAGAGAGAGAGAGAATGGGCAGGGTCAGGGCCTCTTGCCACTGCAAATAAATGTCAGATGCATGCACCATTTAGTGCATCTGGCTTTACATGGGTACTGGGGAACCAAACCCAGGCTGTTAGGCTTTATAAGCAAGTGCCCTTAACCTCTGAGCTATATCTCCAGCCCCTCTATGTTTTACTTTTAATGAACTTCTGCTATGTTTTTGATTATTAGAGTTAAAAATCTTCAAACATGCACTTCTTTTCTCTTTTTTTCATTTTGGTTATTCAAGGTAGGGGCTCGCTCTAGTCCAGGCTGACCTGGAATTCACTATGGAGTCTCAGGGTGGCCTCGAACTCATGGTGATCCTCCTACCTCTGCCTCCCGAGTGCTGGGATCAAAGTTGTGCGCCACCACACCTGGCTCATGCACTTCTTTTAAACAAGAATCAATTTTAGAGTAAGAGTCTACCCAGTTTGCTACTGTTTCTTCCCATAGCTAGGGAACATCAGTGATGTCTTCTATTATTCATCTATTATAGCCTGCTGTGTATTAGCAACTCCACGATAATGTGTCTCTGGAGGTTCACTTCTGTAAGCCTGCCTTTCCAGTGGCCCTGTTGTTTTTGCACCTCAGTATTTAACAAAATAATCAGTCTAATCTGACTGTCGCTGTCACACTCATTGTGTGTGGATACAGATTGGTGGGAGACACAAAATTAGAATTGCTGCTGTCAGCCTCCCAAAGGTGTCAAACCTGTATGTGTTCTAATTAGCCATGGAAATTCAATCTGTCATGTTTTCTACAGATAGCTGGGTTTTGAGTCACTAATGTGGAAGGAATATTCATGCTTTCTCTCTCCAGATAGCTCTGCTTACACATTTAGCATTTTTCTTTCTTTTTAATAGAAAGGTGGCCTAATCTTGAATTTATTGTGTTTGGCTGGTTGGTTTTCAATTGTTTGCTTTCTTTTAAAAATAGTTCGTTTAGTTATTTATTTGCAAGCAGAGAGAGAAAGAAGAAAGACAGAGAGAATGAGTGCACCAGGGTCTCCAGCCACTGCAAACAGACTCCAGATGCATGTACCACCTTGTGCATCTGGTTTTACATGGGTACTGGAGAATCAAACTTGGGTCATCAGGTTTTGCAGGCAAGCGCCTTAACCATTGAGCAATCTTTCCAGCCCCCACACTATTTTTTTCCTTATTCTCCTATGAGCAGATCTCCATCCTCTCTGTGTTCTTAAACTGGACAGTTCTTTTTTTTTTAAACTTTATTTATATAAAAAACTCATTTGTTTTTAAAAGCATTAACAAGACAGAAAGAAAAAGAGAAAAGGTATGGAGCAGAAGACATGCCCCTTAGTAGTGTTCGGTGGGAAGGTGGGATTTTTGGGTTTTTTTGGAATTGAATGTTTAGTGTTTTTATAAATGAAGGAGGAAAAACAAAACAGTCAAAGGTCCTATGGCTATTCTATTACCCACACCCCACCGAGAAAAAAGAGCACCAGGAGGAGCAGAGAAGGACAAGAGAAACCTAAAGTTGGACAGTTCTTATCTCTGAAGTTACCAAATTTAATTCTAATTTTCTTTGTTTTATTTATATTTATTTCATTTGTGTGTGTGTGTGTGTTCACGTGTGTGTGCGTGCGTGCGTTTGTGTGTGTGTGTGTGTGTGTGTGTGCGTGTGTGTGTGTGTGTTGAACATTCCAGGGCCTCTTCCTGCTGCAACCAAATGCCAGCTGCTTGTGCCACTTTTTGCATCCTTCGTCCATAAGTGGCTTGGTAATTGAACTTGGGACCCCAGGCTTTGCAAGCAAGCGTCTCTAACCTCTGAGCCATCTGCCCAGTCCCTAATTCCAATTTTCTTGCTCATTGACATCTATGTTTCATTTGACAAGTTTCACCACATCTACATAGATATCTTCTGTTATTTTAACTGACAGTACCCACGTGTCTGCCAATCTTTTGGTGTGTGTGTATGTAAGTATGTATGTGATATGTGTGTATGGGCCACAGCACACGTGTGGAGGTCAGAGGCATGTTAGTCCTCTCCTACCTTTGAGGCAGGGCACTTCTGGTTGTTTCCCCACTGGAAAGGCCAGACTAGCTGGCCTTTGAGCTTCAGAATTCTTCTGACTCTGCCTCCTGTTGCCATAGGTGCATCGGGGTGAAAGACACCTGTATCTCTTTATATCCTGCTCTGTGTAGGTGCTGGGGATCTGAACTCCAGCCGTCAGGTTTACAGAACAAATGCCTTTAGCCATTGAGCTATCTCCCTAGCCCCCCAGTCTCTTGGGCCAAGATCTTTACTTTAGATGGGTCTACTCCTTAGAGCTCAGAATCCCTCTTTCTTAGACTTTTTTTGGGGGGTAGGGGTATTTAAGGCATGGTCTCACTCTAGCCCAGGCTGACCTAGAACTCACTCTGTAGTCCCAGGCTGGTCTTGAACTCATGGTGATCCTCCTAACTCTTTCTTTTGTAAACTACATCAATAAAGAATACATCTTGCCGGGCGTGGTGGTGCACGCCTTTAATCCCAGCACTCGGGAGGCAGAGGTAGGAGGATTGCCATGAGTTCGAGGCCAACCTGAGACTACAGAGTGAATTCCAGGTCAGCCTGGGCTAGAGTGAGACCCTACCTCGAAAAACCAAAAAAATTAATAATAATAAAAATAATAATAAAGAATACATCTTTCAGTTTTGATTTTTTTATATTTTATTTATTCATTTTCAAGCAGAGAGATAGAGAGAGAGAGAAAGAGAGAGCGCACCAGGGCCACCACCTTGTGGTTCTGTCTGATGTGGGTATTGGGGAATTGAACTTGGGGTCTTAGGCCTTGGAGGCAAGTGCCTTAACTGTTGAGCCATCTCTCCAGCCAATTGAGTCTCCTTCCACCTTTTTTTTTTTTTTTGTTTTTCGGGGTAGAGTCTCGCTCTAGCCCAGGCTGACCTGGAATTCACTATGTAGTCTCATGGTGGCCTTGAACTCATGGTGATCCTCCTACCTCTTCCTCCCGAGTGCTGGGATTAAAGGGGTGCGCCACTACGCCTGGCTCAGTTTTGATTTTTTAAAGTGGCATAAGAACTTTAAAATATATACCAAGTGCTTTCATGACAGAATCTTCTGGATTTTTTAAAAGAATTATTGAGTTTATTTTGGGAGAATGTGGAATCTAGGAATGAGTGTGGGGAGATTTAGAAGGGATACACATGGAATCCACCGTGTGCTTTCCCATGGAGGGAAGTTAAGACAGGCTGGGAGAGTTTAGCGCAGAATTGCTGAGGAGAAATATACTTAGAGGGAACACACATGGCATCCACATGTGCCATCCCCCAGAGAGGAAGCTAAGGGAAGGTTAGTGAGAGCTGCCACGTGGTAGATCCAGAGTGTAAATACCCACATGGTAGATCCAGAGATCATAGAAGGCTGTATATGAAAGATTCCAATTTAAGGGAAAAATTACCCCAACTATAAAGCAAGGCAAGCAGAGAAGTTTCCCCAGATTAAAAAACAGTATCATTCCTTCCTCCCCTCCAAGCTAGGATGGATGAGGGGAAGCCAGACTCATGTGCTCCTGTGGATCCCTGTGGCCTGAGGAAGAGAGGCAGGTAAAGGAAAAAAAGACATAGAGTCTTCTAGATTTTATAACTACATGACCATCCTAATCTGCTTAAAAAAGTGTGGACGAGGCTGGAGAGATGGCTCAGTGCTTAAGGCATTTGCCTGCAAAACCTAAGGACTGAGGTTTGATTCCACAGAATCCACATAAAACCGGAGGTACAAAGCAGCGCATGTGTCTGGAGTTTGTCTGCAGTGGTGGGAGGCCTTGGCATACCCATTCTCTCTTTCTCTGCTCTCTTTCTCACCTTGCAAATAATTTTTTAAAGGGACCAGAGAGAAAGCTCAACACCTTAAGGTGCTTGTAAAGCCCAAGGATCCTGGTTTGATTCCCCAGTACCACATAAAGCCAGATGCACAAAGTGGTGCATACATCTGGAGTCCATTTGCAGTGGCTGGAGGTGCATCCATTTTCTCTCTCTCTCTCTCTCTCTCTCTCTCTCTCTCTCTCTCTCTCTCTGTCTGTCTGTCTCTCTGTCTCTCTCTCTCTCCTAACTCTCTTTCTGCTTGTAAATAAATAAATAAATTTTAAATTTTTTTTGAAAGGCTGGAGAGATGGCTCAGGGGTTAAAGGCCCTTGCTTGCAAAGCCTGATGGCCTAGGTTCAATTCCCCAATACCTATGTAAAACCAGGTGCGCAAAATGAGCTTCATGCATCTGAAGTTTGCAGTGGCAGGAAGCTCTGGTTCAACCATACTCACTCTCTGTCTCTCTCAAGTAACATATGTGTGTATAAAATATATATAAATATATTTTATATACATATACATTTTTATATAAATATATAATATATTTTTTGTTTTGTTTTGTTTTTCGAGGTAGGATCTCACTCTAGTCCAGGCTAACCTGGAATTCACTATGTAGTCTCAGGGTGGCCTTGAACTCATGGTGATCCTCCTACCTCTGCCTCCCAAGTGCTGGGATTAAAGGAGTGTGCCACCATGCCTGGCCAAAAAATATATTTTTATAAAGACTAAAGCCAGTGTGGTAGCTTATATATGTAATCCCAGCATTCACTTCGAAGGTTAGGTTGGAGGATCGCCATGCCTACCTGGGCTATAGAGTGAGTTACTGGTCAGCCTAGGCTAGAATGAGACCCTGACTCAAAAGCAAAAAAGTGACATAAGGCTTAGAAATGCCTCAGTCTCACAAGCATGAAGAGCTGAGTTTGATTCCCAGAACCCACATTTAAAAATCTGACCGTGAGATTTGTAATCCCAGTCCTGGGGAGGAGGAGGAGAGGCAGATCTCTGGCCAGCCAGTTTAATTTACTTGGTGGCTGGGTTTGGTGTCACACACCTTTAATTCCAGCACTCAGGAGGCAGAGGTGGGAGGATCTCTGGGAGTTCAAGGCTAGTGTGAGACTACATAATGAAATCCAGGTCAGGCTGGGCTAGAGCAAGATCTTACCTCAAAAAACAAAAGCAAAAATAAACATAACATACTTGGCGATCTCCAGGACAATGAGACATCCTGTCTTAATGAACAGGTGGACAATGCCTAAGAAGAATGACATAGGAGGTTGTCATCTGGCCTTCACCCATAACCCCACACCCATGAACACACAAACACACATAAATGAGATAAGTCCAGGTAGGGTGGCAAACATCTCTTATCTCAGCACTTGAGAGGTAGAGGCAAGAGCATCTAGAGTTCAAGGTTATTCTCAGCTACAAAGTGAGAATTTGAGACAGCATCTTGCTAAATTTCCTAAGCTAGCCTTGAACTCACTCTGTAGCCCAAATAGGCTTTGAATTTATGATCTTTCTGCCTCAGCCTCCTAATTAGCTGGGGTTACAGGCTTCGCTATCAGTTTACAAATGCAGTTTAAAAAATATTTTTATTGCCAGGCGTGGTGGCACACACCTTTAATCCCAGCACTCAGGAGGCAGAGGTAGAAGGATCGCTGTGAGTTCAAGGCCACCCTGAGACTACATAGTGAGTTCCAAATCAGCCTGGACTAGAGCGAGGCTACTACCTCAAAAAACCAAAAAAAGTATTTTTATTAATTTATTTGCAAGCTAAGAGATAGAAGAGAGACAGAGAATAAGTATGCCAGGGCCTCCAGCCGCTGCAAACAGACTCCAGATGCATGTGCCACTCTGTGCATCTGGCTCTACGTGGGTACTGGGAAATCAAACTCAGACTGTTGGGCTTTGCAAGCAAGTGCCTTTAACCACTGAGAAATCTCTTCAGTCCTGGAATTCTTTCTTAAATATTCTTAAAATATGATTTACTTATATTAATTTTTCATAGTGTTTTATTCATTAATACATTAATTCATTCATTTGAGATAGGTTCTTATGTCAGCCCAGGCTGGCCTCAAACTCATTGTCTAGCTGAGAATGAACTTCTGATCTTCTGGTCTCCGCTTCCCAAGCCCTGGGATAACAGGTGTGTATCACCATGCTGGGAATGACTTTAGAACTTCATGAATACCAGACAAGCACTCTATCACCTGAGCTACATCCCCAAGCCTCAATTCAGTTTTCATCAAAATTCTTTTTCCTACACTCATACTTTACACGTGATTTAACATTTAATTAAATAAGTAATTAAAACAAGACCAACTGGAATAAGCAGGGTGGTGCGTAAACACTGACTCAATGTGTGGGTGCAGCAGTGTGTTCCCAGGGGTTCAGCACATACCAGGTCTCAATATCGCTTTAGAGACAATGGAGAGCATTGGTTCATCTGGTATATCATCTGAATGGCGACTGGTTGGATTACTCCTGGATGGGTTTTAGTGACAAATGAGGTGAAGAGGTCAAAAGATGGGTTGGAGAGCTGGGTGTGGTGGCGCATACCTTTAATCCCAGCACTTGGAAGGCAGAGATGGGAAGGAGGATCGCCATGAGTTCGAGGCCACTCTGAGACTACATAGTGAATTCCAGGAGGTCAGCTGGGTCTAGAGCGAAACCTTACCTCGAAAAACCAATAAATAAATAAATAAATAAATAAATAAAGGGCTGGAGAGATTGCTCAGTCGTTAAAGGTGCTTGCTGGCAAAGCCTGCCAGCCCAGGGTTCAATTTCCCAGTATCCATGTAAAGCCAGACACACAAAGTAGGACATGTGTCTAGAGTTCATTTGTAGCAGTAAGAGGCCCTGGTGTGCCCATTTTCTCTCTCTCATAAATAAATAAATAAAAATATATTTTAGGTCTGCAGAGATGACTCAGAGGTTAAAGGCACTTGCTTATAAAGTTTGACTGTCCGGGTTCAATTCTCCAGTATCCAAGTAAAGCCAGACACACAAAGTGAGGCATGTGTGTGAAGTCCTGATGTGCCCATTCTGTCTCTCGCTCATAAATAATTAATATTTTAAAAATTAAAAAATATATTTTTGGCTGGGCATGGTGGCACATGCCTTTAATCCCAGCACTCGGGAGGCAGAGGTAGGAGGATCACCATGAGTTCAAGGCCAGCCTGAGACTACATAGTGAATTCCAGGTCAGCCTGGACTAGAGCGAGACCCTACCTCGAAAAACCAATATATGTATATATATATATATATATATATATATATATATATATATATATATATATATATAT